>KZ651093.1:988831-1001826 GCA_001010745.2 Gerris buenoi | reverse complement strand
CACCTGTATTAATTGCGCATGCGTGTCTCATAGTTTTGAAGAATTCCTCTTCTTTACTACTCTAGCGCCGTAAAGAAGAAGAATTCTTCAACTTTACGCACGATTAGCGAGTTTGTTTACATTTAACATAACTAATTTGACGTTTATTTAATAAAAGTAACTGTTTGTATCGAGTTTTTTGAGAAAATGATTGATTTAAGTGATTATGACGAATATGAGGAGAATAATACGCCTTCCGAAATAATTAATTCGGCACAAAATACAACTAAAGAATTGATGTCATTTTTATCAAAAGAGAAATACGAGCTTACATACAAGTAGTTTACTATTTTTTCTGTATTTATTATTAAAATCTAACAATCGTAGATAAAGTACGGTACGCAACTCGTGCTAAAACGGCATTTTGCATTGCTCGTGTGGTTTTACTACCCTCGCTATAGCTCGGGTGCAAACTCCACACTCGCATGCAAAATGCTATTTTCCACACTCGACGCGTAATGTACTAATACTTCTAACTTTTTTTTTATCTCCAATATTTTGCACCCTACATGGGGACAAAGGAATAAAAATAGTAGATTTCAGCGCCTGGGGGCAAAATGGTTGTTAGTCTTATAACACGAGTGGATGAATGCACACTTCCCTTTACATGGTGCAGATCTCCAAAGTTTCAAACCGTTTAATTATCATAATGATATAAGTGTTATTTTTGTACTATGTATTTTCAAAGGTTATTTTGCCATATAGAAAAAAAAACTTCCAGTAAAATTTTATTATTTTGCACCGTAGAATCCAAATATGCTATTAAAAATATTCACTCCAATTTTAAATTTTGATGTTGGATGGCCAGGGGGCAAAGTGGGTGGTTGCCCCTAGTGTGCGATTGCATGAAAACAAACTTCCCTGAACATGGTACAGATCCTCCAAGTTTTATTTATTTATCTCATACCGTTCAAAAGTTACGAAGGGGGGGGGGGGGACTTTTAAACCAGTCTGTATATTAATTACTAGCAGTTTGTATTACTTATTGTAATAATGATTACATTATAAATAACATGGTCTATCTTGAATGGAAAGGCTACCCAGTGTTGGTAGTCCTAGTTTACAACCAGATCAAACAATATATGTATTTATATAAAGTAATAGTATTTTACACAAGATGATAAAAAGTTTTCTTTATACATAATAGAAGTATTTTGGCACTAAATATCATTAATAGGTACAAATTACAATTGGAAAAAAAATCAAATTGTTTCCGCTATAACTAGATCTCAGGTCAATGTTCTTCTATCGAAATAAGTATATTTTATATTGGCTATATCAATTTTAATTTTTAATGATTTTAATTATTCACAGCGTATTCATCTATTATGTATTTTCTTTCTATATAACTGAACTGACAAGTGACCGAAGAGCATGAATACGCATAACTTATATGACACGGATCCACTGCAACTGATCAAGTGGCCGAAGAGCGTGAATAGGCATAACTGATATGTCACGGATGCCACTGCAACTGAACGACAAGTGACCGAAGAGCGTGAATAGGAGGCATAACTGATATGTCACGGATGCCACTGCAACTGAACGACAAGTGACCGAAGAGCGTGAATAGGNGCTCGTTTTCTCTTGAAGAACCATTAAAAGGAAACGTTTAAAAATAAATAACTGGGTATCTATGTTCGACTGTTTAGATTCAACTCTGTTCTATGTGTCGTGTAGCCGGGAGACTACACAACACATCTGGGTTCGAATCCCAGACCACCCCCTTATTGTTATGTCAAGTGGCTGTTGTATGCCAATCGTGAAGTTCATACTGCCGATGAAGCTACTCACTACCCCCGGGACATATTTATCTCCACAAAGTTCTTTTCCAGATCTAAGCCCTCCAAGGGCATGATCTGCAAGTTGGTTAGACGGTTAGGCGGGTTTCACACTACGCGCGTGACTGAGCTTGAAGAGCGCTTTAGAAATAAACACATGATTCAGTATGAGTTGAATCCAACATTTTTAGTTTGGAACACGTATTCGGTGGCTCATTCACCCAATGCCGGCCTAGTACTATGCATTATTAACCCTAGAAGGACACACCTTTTTTTTACGTAACCTCCACACAGGGGTCAGCGAGACCCCAATTAATTAATGGGTTAAATTAATTAATTAAACATAATTTGTCATTTCAACTATACCTTTTAATTTTAACCAAAACAAANACTGATATGTCACGGATGCCACTGCAACTGAACGACAAGTGACCGAAGAGCGTGAATAGGAGGCATAACTGATATGTCACGGATGCCACTGCAACTGAACGACAAGTGACCGAAGAGCGTGAATAGGAGGCATAACTGATATGTCACGGATGCCACTGCAACTGAACGACAAGTGACCGAAGAGCGTGAATAGGAGGCATAACTGATATGTCACGGATGCCACTGCAACTGAACGACAAGTGACCGAAGAGCGTGAATAGGAGGCATAACTGATATGTCACGGATGCCACTGCAACTGAACGACAAGTGACCGAAGAGCGTGAATAGGAGGCATAACTGATATGTCACGGATGCCACTGCAACTGAACGACAAGTGACCGAAGAGCGTGAATAGGAGGCATAACTGATATGTCACGGATGCCACTGCAACTGAACGACAAGTGACCGAAGAGCGTGAATAGGAGGCATAACTGATATGTCACGGATGCCACTGCAACTGAACGACAAGTGACCGAAGAGCGTGAATAGGAGGCATAACTGATATGTCACGGATGCCACTGCAACTGAACGACAAGTGACCGAAGAGCGTGAATAGGAGGCATAACTGATATGTCACGGATGCCACTGCAACTGAACGACAAGTGACCGAAGAGCGTGAATAGGAGGCATAACTGATATGTCACGGATGCCACTGCAACTGAACGACAAGTGACCGAAGAGCGTGAATAGGAGGCATAACTGATATGTCACGGATGCCACTGCAACTGAACGACAAGTGACCGAAGAGCGTGAATAGGAGGCATAACTGATATGTCACGGATGCCACTGCAACTGAACGACAAGTGACCGAAGAGCGTGAATAGGAGGCATAACTGATATGTCACGGATGCCACTGCAACTGAACGACAAGTGACCGAAGAGCGTGAATAGGAGGCATAACTGATATGTCACGGATGCCACTGCAACTGAACGACAAGTGACCGAAGAGCGTGAATAGGAGGCATAACTGATATGTCACGGATGCCACTGCAACTGAACGACAAGTGACCGAAGAGCGTGAATAGGAGGCATAACTGATATGTCACGGATGCCACTGCAACTGAACGACAAGTGACCGAAGAGCGTGAATAGGAGGCATAACTGATATGTCACGGATGCCACTGCAACTGAACGACAAGTGACCGAAGAGCGTGAATAGGAGGCATAACTGATATGTCACGGATGCCACTGCAACTGAACGACAAGTGACCGAAGAGCGTGAATAGGAGGCATAACTGATATGTCACGGATGCCACTGCAACTGAACGACAAGTGACCGAAGAGCGTGAATAGGAGGCATAACTGATATGTCACGGATGCCACTGCAACTGAACGACAAGTGACCGAAGAGCGTGAATAGGAGGCATAACTGATATGTCACGGATGCCACTGCAACTGAACGACAAGTGACCGAAGAGCGTGAATAGGAGGCATAACTGATATGTCACGGATGCCACTGCAACTGAACGACAAGTGACCGAAGAGCGTGAATAGGAGGCATAACTGATATGTCACGGATGCCACTGCAACTGAACGACAAGTGACCGAAGAGCGTGAATAGGAGGCATAACTGATATGTCACGGATGCCACTGCAACTGAACGACAAGTGACCGAAGAGCGTGAATAGGAGGCATAACTGATATGTCACGGATGCCACTGCAACTGAACGACAAGTGACCGAAGAGCGTGAATAGGAGGCATAACTGATATGTCACGGATGCCACTGCAACTGAACGACAAGTGACCGAAGAGCGTGAATAGGAGGCATAACTGATATGTCACGGATGCCACTGCAACTGAACGACAAGTGACCGAAGAGCGTGAATAGGAGGCATAACTGATATGTCACGGATGCCACTGCAACTGAACGACAAGTGACCGAAGAGCGTGAATAGGAGGCATAACTGATATGTCACGGATGCCACTGCAACTGAACGACAAGTGACCGAAGAGCGTGAATAGGAGGCATAACTGATATGTCACGGATGCCACTGCAACTGAACGACAAGTGACCGAAGAGCGTGAATAGGAGGCATAACTGATATGTCACGGATGCCACTGCAACTGAACGACAAGTGACCGAAGAGCGTGAATAGGAGGCATAACTGATATGTCACGGATGCCACTGCAACTGAACGACAAGTGACCGAAGAGCGTGAATAGGAGGCATAACTGATATGTCACGGATGCCACTGCAACTGAACGACAAGTGACCGAAGAGCGTGAATAGGAGGCATAACTGATATGTCACGGATGCCACTGCAACTGAACGACAAGTGACCGAAGAGCGTGAATAGGAGGCATAACTGATATGTCACGGATGCCACTGCAACTGAACGACAAGTGACCGAAGAGCGTGAATAGGAGGCATAACTGATATGTCACGGATGCCACTGCAACTGAACGACAAGTGACCGAAGAGCGTGAATAGGAGGCATAACTGATATGTCACGGATGCCACTGCAACTGAACGACAAGTGACCGAAGAGCGTGAATAGGAGGCATAACTGATATGTCACGGATGCCACTGCAACTGAACGACAAGTGACCGAAGAGCGTGAATAGGAGGCATAACTGATATGTCACGGATGCCACTGCAACTGAACGACAAGTGACCGAAGAGCGTGAATAGGAGGCATAACTGATATGTCACGGATGCCACTGCAACTGAACGACAAGTGACCGAAGAGCGTGAATAGGAGGCATAACTGATATGTCACGGATGCCACTGCAACTGAACGACAAGTGACCGAAGAGCGTGAATAGGAGGCATAACTGATATGTCACGGATGCCACTGCAACTGAACGACAAGTGACCGAAGAGCGTGAATAGGAGGCATAACTGATATGTCACGGATGCCACTGCAACTGAACGACAAGTGACCGAAGAGCGTGAATAGGAGGCATAACTGATATGTCACGGATGCCACTGCAACTGAACGACAAGTGACCGAAGAGCGTGAATAGGAGGCATAACTGATATGTCACGGATGCCACTGCAACTGAACGACAAGTGACCGAAGAGCGTGAATAGGAGGCATAACTGATATGTCACGGATGCCACTGCAACTGAACGACAAGTGACCGAAGAGCGTGAATAGGAGGCATAACTGATATGTCACGGATGCCACTGCAACTGAACGACAAGTGACCGAAGAGCGTGAATAGGAGGCATAACTGATATGTCACGGATGCCACTGCAACTGAACGACAAGTGACCGAAGAGCGTGAATAGGAGGCATAACTGATATGTCACGGATGCCACTGCAACTGAACGACAAGTGACCGAAGAGCGTGAATAGGAGGCATAACTGATATGTCACGGATGCCACTGCAACTGAACGACAAGTGACCGAAGAGCGTGAATAGGAGGCATAACTGATATGTCACGGATGCCACTGCAACTGAACGACAAGTGACCGAAGAGCGTGAATAGGAGGCATAACTGATATGTCACGGATGCCACTGCAACTGAACGACAAGTGACCGAAGAGCGTGAATAGGAGGCATAACTGATATGTCACGGATGCCACTGCAACTGAACGACAAGTGACCGAAGAGCGTGAATAGGAGGCATAACTGATATGTCACGGATGCCACTGCAACTGAACGACAAGTGACCGAAGAGCGTGAATAGGAGGCATAACTGATATGTCACGGATGCCACTGCAACTGAACGACAAGTGACCGAAGAGCGTGAATAGGAGGCATAACTGATATGTCACGGATGCCACTGCAACTGAACGACAAGTGACCGAAGAGCGTGAATAGGAGGCATAACTGATATGTCACGGATGCCACTGCAACTGAACGACAAGTGACCGAAGAGCGTGAATAGGAGGCATAACTGATATGTCACGGATGCCACTGCAACTGAACGACAAGTGACCGAAGAGCGTGAATAGGAGGCATAACTGATATGTCACGGATGCCACTGCAACTGAACGACAAGTGACCGAAGAGCGTGAATAGGAGGCATAACTGATATGTCACGGATGCCACTGCAACTGAACGACAAGTGACCGAAGAGCGTGAATAGGAGGCATAACTGATATGTCACGGATGCCACTGCAACTGAACGACAAGTGACCGAAGAGCGTGAATAGGAGGCATAACTGATATGTCACGGATGCCACTGCAACTGAACGACAAGTGACCGAAGAGCGTGAATAGGAGGCATAACTGATATGTCACGGATGCCACTGCAACTGAACGACAAGTGACCGAAGAGCGTGAATAGGAGGCATAACTGATATGTCACGGATGCCACTGCAACTGAACGACAAGTGACCGAAGAGCGTGAATAGGAGGCATAACTGATATGTCACGGATGCCACTGCAACTGAACGACAAGTGACCGAAGAGCGTGAATAGGAGGCATAACTGATATGTCACGGATGCCACTGCAACTGAACGACAAGTGACCGAAGAGCGTGAATAGGAGGCATAACTGATATGTCACGGATGCCACTGCAACTGAACGACAAGTGACCGAAGAGCGTGAATAGGAGGCATAACTGATATGTCACGGATGCCACTGCAACTGAACGACAAGTGACCGAAGAGCGTGAATAGGAGGCATAACTGATATGTCACGGATGCCACTGCAACTGAACGACAAGTGACCGAAGAGCGTGAATAGGAGGCATAACTGATATGTCACGGATGCCACTGCAACTGAACGACAAGTGACCGAAGAGCGTGAATAGGAGGCATAACTGATATGTCACGGATGCCACTGCAACTGAACGACAAGTGACCGAAGAGCGTGAATAGGAGGCATAACTGATATGTCACGGATGCCACTGCAACTGAACGACAAGTGACCGAAGAGCGTGAATAGGAGGCATAACTGATATGTCACGGATGCCACTGCAACTGAACGACAAGTGACCGAAGAGCGTGAATAGGAGGCATAACTGATATGTCACGGATGCCACTGCAACTGAACGACAAGTGACCGAAGAGCGTGAATAGGAGGCATAACTGATATGTCACGGATGCCACTGCAACTGAACGACAAGTGACCGAAGAGCGTGAATAGGAGGCATAACTGATATGTCACGGATGCCACTGCAACTGAACGACAAGTGACCGAAGAGCGTGAATAGGAGGCATAACTGATATGTCACGGATGCCACTGCAACTGAACGACAAGTGACCGAAGAGCGTGAATAGGAGGCATAACTGATATGTCACGGATGCCACTGCAACTGAACGACAAGTGACCGAAGAGCGTGAATAGGAGGCATAACTGATATGTCACGGATGCCACTGCAACTGAACGACAAGTGACCGAAGAGCGTGAATAGGAGGCATAACTGATATGTCACGGATGCCACTGCAACTGAACGACAAGTGACCGAAGAGCGTGAATAGGAGGCATAACTGATATGTCACGGATGCCACTGCAACTGAACGACAAGTGACCGAAGAGCGTGAATAGGCATCAGTGATACTAAGAAATATTAGGCTAGAATCTGAAATACCATGGTACAGAAGTAGACGTAGAGGATAAGCTAACATCTTAAAAATCCGAAACTGCGCCGGAGGAGAGAGATGTGTTACTAAATATGATGTGGCTGAACTGATAAGGTGCTTATGTGTGAGACAATGCATGACTGCTATGTGACAGATGCCACTAAAACCGAACTGAATAGTGATCAAAGTGTGTGAATATTATTAACTTACGGAATAAAACATAGTTTATGAAAATATTCTCTTTATCTGATATGATATTAAAAGCATTCTTTTGAGCATAATCTGAGATTAGATGGCTTCGAACTCTAATACATACTAATTGCATATTAAAACTAATGATTTCAATTCAACTGTACAAATAAAATGTTAATTTTCGTTTCCTTTATATTATTTAGAGGGCTATTGACATTTTAATTATATTGCTAGTACTCCAGTCTTTGGAGAGAGTATTAAAATATTATTTAAGCAGTCATTTTTTGTATGTTTTTACAACATGATTGTTGACCTTTTTCGGTTGTTCATTTGACGGTCAAAATAATCATCTTTAATAAGACTTTAACAAAAGTTGTAAGAAATGAACATTTTGAAGGTCGATTTCTTCAAATCTATTTTCTTTTTATCTTCAATTTTAAAGGTATATATATTAAAATATTTCTGCTAAGATATAACTGTGTCATTCTCCATTTATCATCCCATTATTATTTGTTTATTTTATGAACTTTATTTCTAGATAAATAAGTTTTTATTGTAATTACAGTTACATAGGATATGCTATATCCTATGTAAAAATTTGTGAATCACTATGTATTGCATTTTATATTGTCAGTGGAAAAAACACTATAGTAGAGCCAATTTTTTATAGTTGTTTAAGTTAAAGAATATAAATTATAAATGGTTTCTACCTTATAGGGTAATAGTTATAATTGTATAACTATTATAATAATAGTTATAATTGATCGTTGCTTTGAATTCCCAATTTATTCCTCAGTTATATCTGCAGAAAAGTTTTATTAAAAACCTGATATAACTAGAGTATTATTGGTTTCTTAAAAAAGGATAGAAGAAATATAATTAAATTTTTTAAGATGAAAGTGTTGCAGAAATAAGAAGCAGTTTTGGAGGCCGGAACTATATGAATTGTGTACTAGAACCACTATTATTTAAAACATTTGTTATACTAAGATCTTGGAAATAACACTTACACTGAGATTCTTTTATTGTGCAAGCGATATTTTTTATTAGTCAGTTCTAAATTATCATTATAGTTTAATCAGAAACAGTTTATGTGGGTTAAACTTATGTTTAAACACCAGGGACCCGGGCGATTTTTTAAATGTTGTCTGTGAACCTTTCCCCCAACCCGGGTATATCGAATGCCACATTAAAGTGTCGATACCGTCGTGTCAAATTTACAGTAATTATTCGAATAGAAATAGGATGGTCGATTGTTTCTACAAATCGTTATCTTTCATCTAGAAATAAATAGCACTAAAAGTAAAATGAAGAGATAGACGGATATTTTACAAATTCCTGATTTCGAAGGCATAGCGTCCCAAGTGTCCCTCGTCAAGTCTTCTGAACACCTACCGATAGTTTTCATATTCACCGAACTTATAGCTTTACCGTTGTAATATATGGGAGAAATGCAGAAGTTTTTAGTACTGAAGTCCGTAGTAGACCCGTTAGCCAACGGTCCTTCGATGAGAACGTGGAGATGACAGTCACAGGGGAAATGGTTTGCCGTCACGTTTAAGCTTTCTACTCCTTCGAGCAATATAGCACCGGGGAGAGGATTTTCCAAAAGATGGTTGCCGTTTAGTCTCAGCATTTTGACTTTCGCCTCTTGCAGAATGTGGAATTCCTGTATCGCGTCGATTTTATTGTTTAGTAGATTAAGACTGTTGACGTGCGTCAAGCCTTGAAACGCATTAGGTTTGATAATACCCAGATCTGACTCTTGGATAGAAAGTACGTGAACATGCGTAAGGCCGCGGAACGTATGAGCCTTTAAAGACGACAGGTCCATGAAAGAAAGTTTAATCAAGCCCACGGAATCCAATCCGCTAAAGGCGTCCGGTTCGATATTTTTTATTCCCGAAGGTAAAATTAGGTGCTCGACATTGGTGAGTCCTGAAAACGCGGAAGTTTCTATTTTGTGCAAAGGGTTACTGTTGAGAAGAAGGAGTCTTACGTTCGACGTTCCTGCGAAAGCGTAACCTTCGATTTTATGAATCTTGTTGTGCCCTAACAGAATAGCTGTTATATTCTGCAGGGCTGCGAAAGCGAACTGAGTGATAACAGTGAGCGGTGTGTGCTGTATAGAAAGTTCTCTAAGTCTGGGTAGGCCTCGAAACGCGAAAGGCCTGATTACCGTAATGTTGTTTCCGTCAAGACTGAGTTTTCGCAAGTTCCTCAGACCGTTAAATGCGTCACTCCTTATCAAAGGAAAATGGTTTTTCGTCAGACTCAGATGCTCCACCGTAGTCGGAAGTGCTAAAACCGGGATATCTGTTAGTCCTCCTGTGTTGCACAGAACCTGAGAAAAGGGAAAGAGGTATTCAGTATTTATAATAAACCGTTACTAAATTTACAAATGGTCAATAGAGAGATTAAAATAATATTAAACAGGTTGTTGGCAAACAGACTCGTACTTTGGCACAGTATAATAAAATATATTTACTACGTAGAATACAGTTTAAAGCAGAAAATCTGATCCAATTATTGCATCATGAAAATGATAATAGAACAAACTTGGGCAACTGTCTGAAAACTATAAGTTTCGAAAAAATGCATTTACACCTATAATTACTTAATACATTTTTATAAATCGATAATTATAATTATATTAATTTATTTAGAATCTAAGAGGAGACATATGTATTGACTGCAACAAGAAAAATTCCTTTTCAGTATAGAAATTCACTAAAAGGGATAGAGGCAAAGAAGTGAATGGAGTCAAGTTAATTGTATGAGATACTGGGAAGTAGACATAGGGTTTAGTAAGGAAGATGGCAACGTGTCCAGAAAGACAATGTTTCTATATAGTCCATCTTTTTTATGTGATCCCTTTCCTCGAGTATCTTCTCAAATTACCTTTACGGAGTAGAAAACACTCTTAGTGCCTTTTTACCAATTCAAATTTGACAAGTGTCTTGTTACCAGTATTATGACTGCTTAAACTCAGAAAAAACTGTACGCCTTAAAATATATATATATATAGATTCTTTAACTAATATTTAACTTGTCGCGTGGTTTTTGTCGAATGAAAAAAACTAGCCAATCTTTAATTAAAAAACTTTTGCAGTTTTACATTGTTAGAATAATTTTTTTTTAAAACTAGACATGTTTTTATCAGTAGGATTAGCAAAAATTGTAACATTTAACTGCTTAATATACCACTACAAAAAATAACCGAAATTAAATTTGGTTACTCCAAAAATTAATGCTCTGTGTTATTAATTAACGTTCTTATTAGTCACTGTATAGCTTAAGTCGGGAGGTTACTATTGACACAAAACGATAATTCGCAATCTTGGAAAAATGACCGTCCTTTGCAATGACAATTATAAACAAAATTTGTGCCGAATAAACCATACTTCACACAGTTGCACAACATGCTAGTAAGTGTATTCAAAATATTATATTTTTGGATTTATAAGAGATAATAATATCGTTAAATTCATAATTTATAAACAGAAGTTCAATAATATAGAAATAAGAAGTTACCTGTGTTGGAGATAAGCAAATGCACTGGTGTGGGCAAGACAGGGGACTGTTATTCGTAGCCGAAACACTTTCCAACGTCATCCATTGAAATATATTAACCATCAAAAGAAATCTTAAGCAGATAAACTTTGCAATCTTGTTTATGTTTAACGACCAATAATAAAAGCGGTTATTTATAGAATTTCTTCGTTCTGTTTTGGGATCTCTAACTCTCTTACTTCGCATTTTTAAAAGACCACTTTGATCTTTAGTGTTGTCAGATTTGTCGTGGTGGTTTGGTGCACCCGGGTTAATTTGAGTAAGATTTAAATCACATTTATTTGCATTTTTAGCTAAATCTATTGTAAATCTCGAGGAACTTTCATCGTATCCTTGAGAAGTTCGATTACAACGAATATTGTCGGGTTGGGAAAAGTTTGAAATCTTCTTTATAAGAATTTTAAACGAGTTTAGCTTTCGAATCTTACACTTTATGAAAATTCATCAAGTGCGTTTTTATCTTACTAACAGAGTTCGACATTTGAAATGAATTAATCGACGCGTCTACAAGTTCTGACGTTTTACTGAAGAAATAGACAAGTTCGTTAAAAACTGTCATTTCGGAACAAGCCGACTTTGAACACATGTTCATCTAGGGGTTTATCGACAATCTATAGAATTTTAACAAGTATCTATGTCGTGGCAAATTTAACGTATCTATATTTGACTGTTTCCCGCCATTAAATCAAATATGGTAGTAATCATAAATAAGACGGATCATATGAAATAAAATGATTTTACTAATGGTGTAAATAAATAGAACTTAAAGTAGTTGGCTGATTTAGGACATTGACTTTTGTTACCGCGAGAATTTACTGATCATTAAACTTGAAATCAGTTAATTCTTAATTTTGATTTTCAATGGATGACACTTGCAGGATCCCTGAAACAAACATAAAAACAAATATTTGTTTAATTATAATCACTTCTTCTTGGCAAATCGTATAGGGTTTGCATATATAATAATAATAATAACCATTTATTGTAAAAATAACTTAGAATAGACATTCATTTTTTGACATTAATAATTGACATTAATTTTTGCATGAGCTATGTTTAGTTAGTCTATAAGCCCCGTCCACACCGGCCGCGCATTCGCAAACAGTGTTTGCAAACGTTTGCAAGCGTTTGTCAACAACTGCAAACACTCCGTCCACACCGGACACGCATTCTTGACAAACAGGTGTTTGCAAACGCTTGTCCCTGTTCCCAGTTATTTTTCATTATTTTTCGATCATCCCTTATTTCAGTTTATTATTGCAACAAAAATAAAACACCAAAACATAAAGAAATTTTATAAAAATAGTAATATGTTCTTTTAGTGAAGAAAGATAAATATCAATGGAATATTTAGTCTCGCGGGCCCATAGGAGGCTCGGGCCCATAGGCCTGTGCCTTTAGTAATAAGCTTGAAAACAATATAATTATTATTTAAGCAAATTAATTGAATGACACATTTTTGAATTTTTATGTCATCTATATATATCTATATCTATATA
>KZ651093.1:972117-982450 GCA_001010745.2 Gerris buenoi | reverse complement strand
GTGTATCCATTAATATATGATACAAATCCATACGAAGCTAATATGTTTCTGTATTCATTTGATAAGTTTGTTGTTTTTGTATCTTCGGCTATGTTGAGATTCATATCCCCTGTTAATATCTGATTTTTATTTTTCATATTTAAGCTTAAGTAATCATCTAATGAATTTTTAAATAAATTGACATCCAAGTCCCAAGATCTATAAACGGCTATTATATTAAAGTAAATGTTTTTTATATTTATTTTTAACTCAAGACTGTTACAATGTTTAATAGGATTTTTTTTAATATTAATTATTCTGATGTAATTTTTTGTGTATATTATTAGTCCGTCACATTTATTTTGTATTGCAGTAGAAGGGGTAGCAGTAAAACCAGGTATATTTAGGTCGTCTGTAAATATATTTAAGTGTGCTTCTGTTAGTACTATTATGTCAATTTTGGTATGATCTAACTGTTGTAATAAGACTAGTAAACTATTGAAATTTTTTCTAATACTTCTTATGTTCATATTAAGTATGTTTAGATTATTCTATATTCTTTACAGGTGTCAAAATGAAAGACAATAAAATAATACATTAAACAAATAGGGAATAATTTAAATTAATAATTTTCTTTACAGTTATTAAATTGATTGCTGAGGGATCAATAGATTAAAGAAATTGGAACTATATAAAAATCAACCATTTTCTTTATAGTTATCAAAATTATTGACATGTCTACAACTGATTAAAGTCAATTTCTCATATCCGAGTTCTTAATTACTTAGCCCATTTTTTTTTCATTATTTAGTTCTTGTGTATTCGTAGGTGCATTTAGTTATTATTCAACAATAAATCAAAATTTTATCATAAAAATAACTTCTTCTCATCGAGGAATCGTAGCGTGCCTCTCTTCATCCGCGTTTATTTATTTTCTTAGGAACTAGATTTTTTTTCAGGAAACTTGCTTAGATAGTTGGATTTTTAAAAAATCATTTAAAAAAAAAAATAATAATAATTAAAATGGTCTGAAGAGTTTTTAAGAAATATATTTTTTCAGAGATTTTGGGGGGTGGCTCCCTCAAATTTGGAGCTCAAACTTATTTCTTGATTTTGGCTCGGGGTATGATTTTTCTGAACAGGTATGCCAAATTTCGTCAAAACTTCTCTGTGGCGTAACTCTAGTTGCATTTGATGCAACTGCCACGCACCAGAGCAGAACATCCCACATTATTCTTTGAAAAATGTGGGAGAGGTGAAAACGCAGGAGTCATGTAGGTATTAAATGATTTCTTTCAAGGGTGGAGCACAATCTCGGCTTGAACTATTGTTAAGCTTTCAGCGGTTGCAACACTTTTTGGCCAAAGGAAGATGAATTGTTTCGACATTTAGAAAACTACCGAAAAATTAATTGTTTCGACATTTAGAAAACTACACCTTGAAGTGAACGTTGCTACTTGCCTTGATCTCTATGCCACTGCTACACCTGAGGAGGTCACCGAGGCAGGAGGCAGTTTCCTTGCCTATGGAATCTAGTGGAATCTAAAATTCTATAGCGTATAGAATCGAGGCCTTTGATGTTCCATACACAATATGGAAGCAGCTATAAAACCCAAAACCTCAACGACCTATGGTTTCAGATGTTTGTCAGCAAAAAACTTGTTTCAACCTAGTCAGCTTGCCTTTAACTCAGGATGCCGTACAATTTCCCTCCCTGTGAACTTATAAGCATGGAAAATTCCAGTTTGTCTTTTTCTTTTTGTTAATTATTAATTTGCGCCATTCTGCGAACTACATTACTTATTTCAACTGATGCTGTTGACACCACATCATCAGTACAGTATTCTGTTTCATGGCTTTGATATGGAGGAATGCTCATACATATTTATCTCCCTTTCATACTCATAAATATTATATTCTACTACAGTATGTTATGAAACAATTTAAAGTAATTGTGTAAATTCTGTTTTTCTATAATAAATTATAAATATATAAAAACAGCAAAACTTAACCAACCCTACTTCTAGAATTTACATTGACCAGTAAAAGTTTAACTAGGTATGTACCCAGTTAAACTTTTACTGGTCTATCTTGGAAAGTATTAGGGACCAAGCAAGCTTAGATGTGCGCAGGTCCCAAAGTTAAAACGTATACAGGTATGCTCCTGTGGTGGTTGGTCTGATAACGTTCTAGGTCTTCCGGTGGGTGACCAAGCAAGCATAGATGTGCGCAGGTCCCAAAGTTAAAACGTATACATATATGCAAATACATATTTGCATGAAATTTTTATCTCACACCCTCTCAAGACACAGGGATTATTGATACACGAAAATATTCTGTTCGTGCGTCAGAAGCTAATTTATAATTTATATTTAACAAATTGGTAATTCTGGAATATATAAAAATGTTTAAATTGCTATTGAAATACAAATTACATTTCTAACCACATGTTATTAAAAAAACGACAATTATAACGTGAAAATTAGAAGCCTTGCTGGACTCATTATAATACCTTTATAACTTTTTTTTTTTTTTTTTTTACCGTCACTTTTCTGATTATGTGTAATTTCAATTGTCGAATCGTCGTTACTCGAGTACAAAAAAAGAAAAAGAATTTTTAACAACAGAGTAATATGAATGGGGGAGGGTGAATTTTCAACTCGACCGGTGTTATTATAGCAATTTAGTTAGGTTTTAAGGGAAGAGAGTTAGAAGAAGGGCGTAGGGCTAGAAGCACAGGGCTCCCCCTTGCCTTGTCCCAAGTGTACCTCAACAATCTAATGAGTTGCTCCGCAACACTCCCCTAACTCTTCTTAGTCCGCTTACTATTTTTCTCTTCAAGATAAACTCCTTACTCCCTTGTAAATGGTATCTCGTTCTTAGTAGTGCTTTGGGAAAATTAGATGTAAAATATAATAACGTTTCGCTCCTTATTCTTTTCCTTAGCCTAGTATTTTTTATAATATTTTTTAATTTGGACAGAGTTAGAAAATGAAAAAAAAGCGCTGAGAAATAAGAGCCGTTGACGTGTCGTGTTTTTCTTGAAACTAGTCAGAAAAATCATTGAAATACTTCAAAATATTAACACGTTCAGGACGGGGCCCAAATTCAGGTTCTCTTACCAGAACCTGATCATTTATGAGTGAACATCCAAAAATCCGACATTGTGTTTTTAATATTTTCTTATACTTCTTGTGATATAGAAATTCTAATAAAATTAACCAACATTTTTTTCCCGTACTTTTTCCCCCTCTACTAAAGTGTGCACCCGTATTTTTGAAAATACGGAAATAACCCCAATCCCCTCACTAGCCCAATTTAAGATAGGGAGTCTAGTGCCGCCATAGCGGCACTCCGGTTTCTTGATTAGGATCTCAGTGCCGCTATAACAGCACCCCGGCACTCCGTCCTGAACGTGTTAACTTACGTAAAAAGGTGATTGTCTTTGAATAAACGGAGCAAAAATTACCATGGTATTCTTTGTCATGGTATTTTTTTCAGGTGAAGTATGCAATTATCCATACTGTATATATTAAAAACCCTAAAAAGTAGTGGGTTAAATATTTAAAGATGGTTTGACCCTATATATTTTGTAAAGGGAGTTTTATCCTTTTAAGCACATGAAGCGATAAGAACGGGATTCGGCTATCGGTTTGTACTTGGCTTTAAATTTGGATATCTTAATTAAAAGGGTTAACTAATTGTTGGTTAGAGGCTTGTTTACCCTGCAAAACCATCGAATTACAATCTCGTAAGCTGTTAAATCCAAATCACATTTGTTCTTGGATTAACTTACTCCTCAAAGAAAGTAATTCTTTTGCTGGATTACTTTTTTCTTTTTTAATTATTATTATCATTTATATCATCAAGTAGTATCCTGACGGCGACTTACCTCAAAATGATATGTTATTGCTAAGCTAAGGCAACTATAGGTATATATATATTCCAGTTTGTCTTTTTCTTTTTGTTAATTATTAATTTGCGCCATTCTGCGAACTACATTACTTATTTCAACTGATGCTGTTGACACCACATCATCAGTACAGTATTCTGTTTCATGGCTTTGATATGGAGGAATGCTCATACATATTTATCTCCCTTTCATACTCATAAATATTATATTCTACTACAGTATGTTATGAAACAATTTAAAGTAATTGTGTAAATTCTGTTTTTCTATAATAAATTATAAATATATAAAAACAGCAAAACTTAACCAACCCTACTTCTAGAATTTACATTGACCAGTAAAAGTTTAACTAGGTATGTACCCAGTTAAACTTTTACTGGTCTATCTTGGAAAGTATTAGGGACCAAGCAAGCTTAGATGTGCGCAGGTCCCAAAGTTAAAACGTATACAGGTATGCTCCTGTGGTGGTTGGTCTGATAACGTTCTAGGTCTTCCGGTGGGTGACCAAGCAAGCATAGATGTGCGCAGGTCCCAAAGTTAAAACGTATACATATATGCAAATACATATTTGCATGAAATTTTTATCTCACACCCTCTCAAGACACAGGGATTATTGATACACGAAAATATTCTGTTCGTGCGTCAGAAGCTAATNCCCCCCCCCCTCCTAGACCTTGTCGCTAGATGCCACTGTATAGGATTGCCACAAGAAAGGACTGCAACAACATATAATATACAAATGCGTTGCTTCCTGGTACATTAAAATGTATACTAAACCCACAAAACATGGGGGCTTTAGCCCCCCCAGAACTTTTGACCTAGGATTGCGACTGAATTAATCGTGAAATTCATCATGTTTTCCATGGGTCAGTTGTACAATAAAAGATTACTAGTATGATTAATAATAAGCGCAATCAATATTATTAAAGTCAAACGGATCTGGTGATCTGGGTTATTTGTAAACTTGTTGTATGGAAGATTTGGTATTATCTGAGATCGGCAATGAAAAAGTAAGGTGAGTATACGTAAAATTATACGAAAAGTTCATATTGTTCTTTCGAATCTTACAGTATATCACCTTGATTAAGTAAACAAATTGTTTAAAAACAAAATAAATAGAGAACGACACACAGCGGAACATTATCCGTTTAATATTTTCGAAACTGACCCAACTTCTTTCAAGATGTTATTTCGGAATTCATAACGCGGAAAAAAGGGAATAAAAAAAGAAGAGGGGGGGAAAATCTGGTAGAGGAAATGGAGAAAAGAGAGGAAAAGAAATGTTGTAGTAGTAAAAGTAGTGTGGGGAGTTGTAGAGGAGAGTTAGTGTGAGTAAACTCCGTGCCTCGGCTATCAGCTTCACTTCACGGCTGGCTAGCTCCCCCAATAACCAAATGCTATATCAGGTTGGCTCCTTCCACGTCCCTATCCTACCCTTGTTTTCTCCCTTTATCCAAATCCTATAGACCATTGGCTTATACCCACCACCCCTTTCTCCTAGTTACATACTGGCATCACTCTGTATAACCCTTTTGGCAGGGTACAAAACCAATTAAACCTCGGTCCCATTTGTTACGGTTAAGATTTTTTCTCTCTCTCCGAGTATGTGCCTTAATAATCCATTTAACTGCATTTTTGGCATTTAGTGTAAACGGATTTTATTTTATTTGAAAAAAAAAGGTTAACTAGTCTAATTGTTAAGTAATGAAACATGTTTGATTGTTTACTTTACATCTTTAAAAGTAAATAAGATTTGTAGAATAGAAAAAAAGCCGTCGAAAACCGTATGTAAAAAAAACAACAATTCTATATTAAGTTAAGAACGTTATGGTTTTTTTTTACACGCTTTTAAGTAACTTGGCCTGTATGTCCGCGGCGAATCTTTTAACGTAAATTTGACCGACTTCCCGACTACCTAAAATGCTGAAACTTATATACACAGATGAAGACAAACTTGCACAGATTATGAATTTCCGATGACAATACCATAATCAGTAATAAGTTTTACTAAATTATTAGTATTAGTCGATAAATCACCTGATTTCTGAGAAATGTTGGCGGTCAAATTCAAAATCAACTGTAAACAAACACGACCAGTGACAGCTAAGAGAGGTTGTATTTGTATAAAATATTTAATGTTTAAATTTACAAAATATGGGTATCTTTTTAAATAAAATATAAAATTTCAATGTTTAATTTAGTTTATTAACTGTAAATACAATAATGAACCATGACAAACAGCTCGTAGAGTGTTTAGGCCTGCCAAATGGTTTACTCAAATTATGAATACGTGTATACTTTATTAAATTAAAAATGTTAAAAGATTTAATTTGGTTATCTTTATTTCAACTAAGTAAGGTTATAACCTGTTGCATACCTTACGTGATTATTCTAGACTAACCAAGATTTTAAAAAGAAGACAGATTAGGTTCAATTCACACACTATTTTTATCGACGCTTATTTGACCTTTTTTTTTTTTTTTTTTTTTTTTCATGTAGATTTATTGTGTAATTATATTCGCAAGACATAATACTTATAGCACCAGTTTTAGATTTTGTTTTGTTTAGTGTTTTGTTGGTGTGGTAATGTCGTAGGATATTATCTTTGCCTACAAGCTTATATAAGAGTAATGACAGGAAAGAAGAGAGCAGATAAAGTACGAAGTAGTGCAGCATGTAAAGCACCAGTGATTTTTTTGAAAGTCAAATAGGATGAAATGCGTGGGTGGGTTTATTCGGCATTCTATCTAGTCTTAGCAAGAAAATTTCATCGTCTTATATAACGCTTTAAAAATAAATCATGGTAAAATTAACAACATAACTCAAAATAAAATTGTCTTGTAGGTGTGTGGAAAAACTAAGAACACTATGAACAAAAGTTCTACAAAAGGTCTTAAATTATAAACTAAATGTATCATACAAGTAGTTGATGAAATAAAAAATAAAATATATACCGTTTAAATACCACCAAGGAGCCCTCGACAGTTCAGATTGGAGAGCGTGGGCTGGTCCAACAATAAACTTAAGCAGTGTCGGACGTGGTCAACATTTGGATAGGTGACCGCAGTATTGGGTTCAATTTTCTCACCCCCTCCCCCTCATCAGCTCGGATCGGAGCGAAGCTGTCCTTTCAGCAATTCCCACTGGGGACTCAGCATTGCTATATACTTAGGTAGTTGCTTGTGGCGACTATCTAGTTGCCAATGTTAATTATGAGGTTTATGTATTATATAATTATTTTATCTACGATTGATACGATATATAAACATTGTATTTCTGTTTAGATGCGTAGAAAGTGATTCTTTACGTAATTATATTCATTGCGCATGCGCGTCTCATAAATCTGAAGAATTCCTCTTCTTTACGCATGATTAGCGAGTTTGTTTACATTTAACAAAACTAATTTGCTGTTTGATTAAAGAAACTGTTTATATCGAGATTTTAGTGAAAAACAATGAGTGATTATGGTGAAAATGAGGAAAATAAATACGCCTCCCGAAATAATTAATTGGGCACAAAATACAACTAATGAATTAATGTCATCTTTATCTAAAGAGAAATACGAACTTACATGCAGGATTTTTTTTTTTCTGTATTTATTATTAAAATCCAGCAATCTTAGATAAAGTACGGTACGCAACTCGTGCGAAAACGGCATTTTGCATTGCTCGTGTAGTTTTACTACCCTCGCTGTCGCTCGGGTGCAAACTCCACGCTCACATGCAAAATGCTACTTTTCGCACTCGACGCGTAATGTACTATTAAAAGTTCTTTGACAGACCCATGCCATCAGAACCTATGTTGAGCATCGGAATTAGTTACAATATTATCAATGAATTTACTTAGTGAGCAATTAAATTCTGCAGATAAGCAATAGTTAAATGCAAGAAATCTCAACACAAATCAAGTAAACAGTCATTTTAAAATCTAGCTCAAAATCAAATATTGTTTGTCTTGATTGCTGATTAACATCTATTACTAATTAACAAATGTAAACAGATTTTTTTATCAATTAAATGTTTATTTATTGAAGATTACTTATTAAGTTATAATATACAATGTTATAACATAGAGATAATAATATAAACTGTTATTGCCAACATTATAACCACAAAAATGTTGCTGCCTAGGCAGTACCATTTTGTTCTAATTTTACTGCCTAGAATGTAAAATTACATTTCCCTGTCCGAAATCATTTGGCTGCCGCAAGTGATAAAAATGTTTAACGGGCTTTTTATCTAAGCACTATTTTCTTCCTTCGACTTTTTTTTAAATAGAAATCCCATCGAAACTAAATCCTATTTAGGAAATCGAAATTTAGGAGACCTTAACATTTAATTTAAATTGAAATTATTGAAATCTGCCCAGTCATTTTTGAGATTACTCCTAACATCTTACGTTTATTTACAACGTTAAACCTTAATATACATAATAATTAAACAACGAGGTCTCATTGTAAGCAGAAGAAAATATAGACAAACATTTTTTTCTTAAAATTAATTTTAAGGGTTTTTAGTAAAATACCAGCTTTTATTGAACATTTTGTTTAAGACCACCTCAGAATAACATTTTAGTTACGATATATAGTTAGTTATGTTCACGTAGGGAACCATACATAGCAAATCGATTGTTTTAACTCAAACAGAAGTTATTGGTCTGAGTAAAACAACAGTTTATATCACGCGGACACGTGCCTACAACTTGCCTTAACTTCTACAAATCTTTTTCCCATTCTTTATCCAACTCCGACATACATCAATCTATGTGATTAAATCATGTCATACATTTCTTCGTGTTATTAAACACGTCTTATATATATATTTATTTTTTTATTTTTTTTTTTAATGCATTTAAAATGATAAGAATTAAATATGTTAGAATTTTACATATAGAAGGAAGGATGACTTTTCTTGATTATCTAAATAAATCGTCCAATAATATTAAATCGTGAAAAGAAATCAGTTGTCAATGAACCGACACTTCTTCTCTTTGAATTTTATTTCTCAAGTTCGTCCTTAATCGGTTTTCATAGATAATTTACTGAATAAGCGTAAACCCATTTTCTCATTTGTCGTTCCCGTATTTTAAAAAAAAGAAAAGAAAAGTGAAATAGGAATGTTTTGAAATCCGTCGAGCAAAAAAGTGTCAATCTTATCTCGGAGGGAAGGGGAAACGGAGTATCGGGCGAAAGGATGGAAAAAACGATATCATTTCCAAACTCGGAGGGAGATTCAATCTCCTTAATCCTGGCCGAATTTAACAACTTAATGCCCCCCAGCCGAAAATAAGAGCCACTTATTATTTCCAGACCATTTCCGCACGGAGGGGGTGGCCGGGCTTTTCATTTTTATCTGGGGGTTTCGCCGGAGAAAGAAAGGTAGGGTGTTTTTTGCCGGCCGTGTGGACGGGACTACGGTCGGGTAGGCAACGAGAGTGAAATATGCGAGCTACCTCTGTCGGGCTTAAATCCACTAGGTGAGAACAAACATTCACATAGAACCGCTCTGAAACTTGTAAGAAACAGAATCAACTACCTTTACTAACCGACTGTCCAACACTGCTAAACCTAATTCAACAGTCTTCTTACAGTCCCTTATATCTCTAAACTAATTTTTATTCATTATAATTCATTCCGTCTTTTTTTAACTATCCGTCATATATAATATAGACGACATTCCTAATGCTTTTCTTAATATACATTACATTTTGTTTTGTATCTAAAATATGTAATTCCTTAAGCTCTTTTAAGTATCCGTAAGTTATCATTGCGATAATAAAACTACAAGCCGTGTATTAAATAAGTAGTAAGATAAATTGTTAAATCTAGCGTTTAAATGATGATTATGTTGGGGAGCGTGGGGAGTGTGAGTAGGTTGACTAAGAGAGATTATTTAGCGGACTGGCTGCTCCCGGGCGAGCTAGATATCCCAAGGGTAATGTAGACTGGAAACTCGAGGCAGCTCGCTTCTATCCTCCTCCTCCACGTATAAGGGGCAGTAGAGCGAAAAATCATCTTCTTCCAAAGCCGTACCAGAACTAAAATCCCTATCACCAGGTCGGGGGGAGGGCTTTTATTGACATAGATCGGCTTTCTTAGGGCATTTAACCTGAAACTAAACTTATAAAACAGCCTCCTGTTTTTCTCTTTTGTTTTTTTCTCAAAATACATTGAGTAAAGAATTTTCTTTTCTTTTATCTTGTCCGCTTCTTCGTCCTTTTGACCTACCGGTTTAACACTGAGGAAATGTTTCATAATATGACCAATCTTAAAACTCTTTTATGTGACCTCTTATAATTTGAAGAAGTATGCACTACATAATTATGACTAGAGAGGTTAATAAAATGTAACACAAAAATATTGTCACCACAATTTTTAATAACTAATAGACGCGTTTCGACTTATAATGTCATCATCAGTATGCGTGTTAACTTAGTAAGAGTAAA
>KZ651093.1:946976-970492 GCA_001010745.2 Gerris buenoi | reverse complement strand
AGTAAGTTTTTAATCCACCATTTTTGGTATCGTCGTTTTTTTATTACAAAAATTTTTTTTTTTCCACTTTTCCACTTACTACTTCCAGAACCTCTGTTCAATAACAATAACAATTTTCAACTTTAAACAAACTTAACATGATTATACAGACAGATAACAAACATTTATTTAAAACAACAATTATTAAAACTAAAACTAAAACTAAAAAGGACTAGCGTAATTACATTTCGGTATGTGTGGGTAACCATATTGTAACCTTCTTATAAATATTCTTTCTATTCACATGTGATTTTAAAACTTAAAATAATTTTGTTTAAATAATTTTTAATTTATATAAAATTAAATTAATTTATTTTAAAGAAACTGTGACTAGTATGATTTCTTTTATTTTGTTTTTAATCAGTTTACTTTTAGCGGGAATTATGATTCAATTATGATTCAATTATGATATGCAAATCCCCTTAATTAACAACTATTACTTACTATATCTCGAAATCTGTTATTTTGAAATCTAAAATTTTGATCTAAATTTGCTTTAATAAAGTAGACCTCCGTTATGAAAAGATATTGATTCGGAGTGGCATCAATTTGTGGCTGCTAGATCTCCCGAACTATTTGGTTTAGAACCTTGAAATTTGGAAATATGTTACTTACATATTTCAGTAGAGTAACTTGGAAATATGTTACTTATATAACATAAACATGTCCAATGATTAAAATAATTTATACACTACTGATATAAAATTATTATATACACTGACTTTTTTATTCAAAATGACGGCCATGTTGGGTGTTGTTCCTTTTTAACTCACCAAGTAACTCAAACAAGATGGATTTCGTTTACGTAACAATCCTAAACTTTTAGAAGATATTCCTGTGTCGGAAAGACTTCCCATGTCAATAGCAGACGGCCAAACAGGTGCTTTAAAAGTGTTAGGAATTCAGTGGGACCTTGTCTCAGACTATTTCTCTTTTTTCTGTCTTCTTTCACTATTTGCTTCTTTATTTGATCCTATGGGTTGGTTAGCACCGACAATATTTTTTATGAAACATTTAATTCAAAAAGTGTAGCTCACAAATTGTGACGATGATCTCCCTTCCTCAGAAATTCAAATTTGGCGCGATATTATCAAACAGTTGCCCTGTTTATCAGCTGTGTGTATACCAAGATTCATGTTATCAGTTAAGACTTATCAATGTCGATTAATAGGTTTCTGTGACTCCTCAGAAAAGGGCTACGGTTGTGTTATATATCTTCAGTGTAACAGTTCTAATGAAGTTAAGATCAGCCTAGTTAAAGCTAAGAGTAAAGTTTCACCCTTTAAAGTGTTAACTATACCACGTCTCGAATTATGTGCTCCTCTTTTATTAGCCAATACTTTGAGCTCTCTTCAAACGCTCATAGATAAACTCAATATTGATTGTATAGTATTATTTTCGGACTCCACAGTTGTAATAAGTTGGCTTCACACCCCACTTCATTTATTAAAAATCTTTGTCACACATAGAGATGTTAAAATCACGGAAGCTACTCGTAGCTGTCAGTGGTGGCATGTTCCAAAACAGAGTTAAACCCTGCTGACTGTTGTTCTAAAGGTCGTTTCCCTGAAGACTTGTTATCTTACTCCCTGGTGGACAGGCCCTGAAATTTTAGTTAAACCTCTCGAAGAGTAGCCCGTCACCAAACATAAGCTACTTAATGAAAAGAATCTCCCTGAAATAAAACTTAGTTACTCATCTGTTTTAGCTTCACTAAATTCAACTTTTATTTAGTAGATTGAACAGTTTTCTTTTCTTTCTAAATTGCACAGAGTGTTTTAATTTGTATTACGTTTTATCTTTAATTCGTCCAAAATAATTACTATTGATAAATTTAATGTTTTAAAATTATATTTTTCTCACTCCAGTGATATGAATACGGGAACTTTGCGACCTTTAGACCTAAACTCAACTTTACACATATTGATCATTTTAACTTAACATTATTTTTCTAATGAGTTAGATTTGTTATAAGAAGCTTGAGTGACTTCGAATGTGCAAAATTTATATCCGTTTGTGGACACCCTAGGTGTTTTAAGGGTGGGCGGCAGGTTAAAAAAATTGTCTTTACCTCCGGCCACAAAAAACCTGTAATTATTGCCAAAGAACGCGCATATTACTCGTCTCATTATTAATCACTATAAGTTATTGTATTTACACGCCGGAACTCGTATTTTAAAATCTCTTCTCTCTCGTCGTTTTTGGATACTTCCAGCGAGAAGTATCATTCGTAAGATAATCAGACAATGTTCTAAATGTTTTCGCTTCTCTGCCCGACCGTTTTAACCCCTTATGGCCAATTTACCCGAGTCTCGTGTACAACCTTCCAAGCCGTTTTATAAAGTAGGTATTGACTTTGGTGGTCCAATTATCATAAAAGAATGCAAGCGCCGTTTTACCAACGAGAGAATTTACCAACTTCCCAATTTTTTTAGTGTCTCCTTGTCAATCTTCAATATACCGAAGCTAAGACACTACAGACCATATATGTGTTTGTAGAAGCCAATACTTCTTCTTAATGCATTATCACTATATCTCGGAGATTGTGAATTCCTTAATAGCCGAACTTGATATAGTGATTCCTTTATTCATTGAGATGTTCACTAAGCAATGATTTTATTTAAATAAAAGCGGATTTTCATAAAAAAAAATTTGAGATTGTAATACCTTGAAAACCACTTGATTTAGGGCTTTAAAATTTGGAAATTAGTTATTTCTTATGGTCATTTTGATGGGAGGGAGGGATCGGCGCCCAAAAAGGGTTGTTTTTACTTGCAGGGAGAAATCAGGAACCTACCTTTCTCCTAAAGAATTTAAAATGATTTGTATAATTCAAAGAAAAAGTTTTGCAAATCATTTCCTAGGTCATCTGCAAATATACTGAAGATAAAATGACCTCAGTTAGAGCACTGGTGGACTCCAGAGGAACCGGAATAATAGGATGAGGTTAGAGGATCGAGACGCACGGAACAACGAGAAGTACCGGTAGGATTGGAACTGATGAATAAGGACTTGACTGATATTTAAGGCGGTGCGTCCCAAACGGCTCCCACCCATTGTTTGCTTTATCCTTAACGGCTCCCGTCGAAAAAGATTTCACTAGTAGGTATATTCCCAAACGGCTCCGGTATTCATATCTTACTTTTTACGATAGCAAGTTCTATTAAAATTATTGGAGTTTGGATTTTACGTTTCAAACATTATAACATGCCTGAATCAATGGTAAAGCTAGCGTATATAGGGCATCACGTATAGAAATGGAAAAACTGACAAATATAAGGCACATATAATTAAAGTGTTACTGTATATTGATAAAAATTGTATTATTTATGGATATTTTTTCATTTCATACTCTCTCGAAAAACCAGATATATGCTTCATCGAAGCTCAGTTAATCTACGGCGATACATACGCCCAACATTCGCAAAATCGACCTGTATACAACTTTGTCTCAAATAGAGGACTGAAGATGGAAAATGTATTAAGAGAAAACTTATGAGATAAAGAAGTATCCATAATTAGTGCATTTTTGATCAATCTACAGAAAAGACTTTAATTATATGTGCCAGTTATTTTCATTTCTATACATGATGCCCCATATACGCTACCTCAACCCAAATTTTTCGTTTTCTTTCCATAAAAAACTCGCTGACGACGTGGAGCGCTGGAAATGTACGTTTAGGAAAAACGGGAGCCGAATGGGCTCTGTCTATTTAAGGAAGAAAGTTTAAAAATGAGTACAACATGGTTCATGTCCAAATGATGTGAAGAGTCCAAATGCTTTAACAAAGTCAAAGAAGACAGAATCTAAGGACCAACACGACTAAACAAGGAAACAATATTAGTAGCTGTCAAACAATATTGGTGAGCATTCGTGAGAGGATCAATCAGAGGAGCAAGGTAATAATGGATAATACGGTATATTACTTTACAGAAAACATTACACAGGGAAGTAGGACGGTAATTAATACAGAAATACGACCACCAGACTTGCAGATAGAAACAATGAGAGCTGAATTCTAAAAGGAAGGAAAAATATCGGAGTCTTAGCTTAAAAAAGCCTAATTTTGGTTTGCAAATAATTCAAGATCCGCTTATCTCTTAATTAGCGTTCGACATCCTAGTTTCAAAGTTTACCCTTTAGAATTATTGAATAATTCTGTAAATTGATATTGGATTTTTTGTGCTCGGTTTTGACAACAAGATAAAGGTAGACAAGAAAGAAGAAATAAAAAGGGGGAGGAGAAATGATTGTCTTTGATCAGGGATTCCGGTGAGTTTGCCCAAACTCTAGTTCCTTTTATCTGTTACTTCACCGTCTTCTCTTTGGACTTATGTAACTTTGCCGAGTTCATTAAAAATTAAACGTGAAAAAAACAAATTCACCAATCCATAGAACTAGAAGTTGAACAAATAGCAGTTTTAACAGAGAACAGTGGCCATTTGGAAGGTTATTGTGGCTTTTATTTTTCTTCACGGAGATACATAAGTTATATACATTTTTTCATACCTTGTCTTCTTAAAAACCCTATAAATTTTACATTCACGTTTAAAAAAAAATATTTTAACGAGAATTCATCCAATAATAAATATTACAGTTTTGTCCAAAGATTATTGTAATCAGCAGTTCACTGATGATAGCTGAAAGTTCTGTATGATACCATACGAAACAGCCCACTGAATTATCCTCATACATTTTCTTCTCTTTCAGAAAGAAAATAAAGAGCTTGAAATACAAAATACATATTTTAAATGTTTAGAGATGATACCTGTTACCTTTCCTTATAGCACTTAATTATTTTTTCCCCCGCATTAAAACTTCTTTCTAAATAGTTATTGTTATTATGCACTAATAAACGTATTCGTGTTTACTCTTTTTCTTATACTTTATTTTGCCGTGTTCGGCGTTTATCAACATTCTTCTACTTACGTGTTATTTCTTACACATTCTATTTCAAGTTTTTTTTTTTTTTTCAATAATGGCGGGGATAATTTACTTATGATTATTATAAACACATTGAAACAGAGTGTCCTCTATTTTATAGTTTATATTAGAGTTACATCTCCAACTCATAGAGACAGACAAAACGAATCAAAGCGGATACTTTTCGCGGCAAATGGCTCGATAATAAGAAGACATGGTGAGCTCAGACTAGAGATTTATTTATTTAGATCTATTCCACTCACTCTAGTGTAAGCATTATTATAATATTCAAGCAACGTTGACTAATAGAACGTTAAAACCTATTGCAGATTTATCGAAAATACATTCTTTTCTTAATTCCGATATTTTGCAAGGCTAATAGAAACCTATAGAGGGTAGATATAGCTTTAAATATTTAACTATAATCGTGCTGCTACATCTACATATTAGGGGAGAACGGGGCACAGAGATCCTAATAAGCTTTTTGTTCAGATAACTTCAGCATTTTTTAATACAATTATGTAAATGAGAAGTATTTATTAAAATAAACATTTCTCAAACTGTTCCCCGACTCACAGTTCTTAAATTTCATTATAAGTATTTTATTTTTAATTTTTCTGTAAAAATTCTATTGGTCCTATGTGCCCCTGGTGCTGGGGCACACAGGACCACTCGAAGTTTTATAGAAAAACAATAAATTCTACTTTTCTTTTTAATTTTAATTTTTATTTGACAGTAGCTACAAACAATATTGTCATTTCCATCTTCAGCCCTGGCGCAAGAATCATGTGCCCATTCTTTACAAATTCAAATAACAAAATGGGGTGTACCCCATACCTTTACGGTCCTCTGTGCCCCAAGCCACATGTCACTAAAAAACATTTTTTTAAGATACACGACAGACTTAAACAAATTAAAATAATTTACATTAAAAATATAAGACCTAAGTTTATCAGATACAGTTAATTTGTTTAAAAATTCTGTATCAAAATAATGTTATATTTAATTATATGTAACGTAAATATTAGATCAATTGCCTTGAAAATTGAAAAAAGTGTATAAAAATTGATTAAACTTAGTTAACTCTGCCAGTGATTGTTCGCGCCTAGAAACAAACAAACTCTGATAGATCATACAGATTTCCGCTTAGTAGCGCCATTATACAATCCAAAAACTCAATGGACCTCTGTGCCCCGGTCTCCCCTATAACACCTACATATTATATTATTTCAGTTTTTAGGGTCCGTAGGCATAACCGAGGACTCTTATAATTTCCTCCGTTCGTCTGTCTGGAGGTCACGTTCTTAGCAGTTATGTGATGTGTAGTTACCCAAACACAGGAAAATATAGGAAGCCCCAAAAAATCATCCCCCGAAAAAATGGCACCAAGTTAATGAGGTCTTCATTTTTTAATTGGAAATGCACCTTGTGGGGTCTTATATGAAAGAAGAGGACGCCCGGACTTCAAATATATATTTGGTTTTGTTTTTGCACAAATTCATCTTCACTCCTTGCACTCTTAAAAAAAGAGTTTTCGTTTTGAAAGAGAGTGACTCCCTCCTCTATTATTTTTATAAGAGCTACGCAAAAATCATGTTATAATTTGTCCAAAAAAAAAACACATTGAAGTGGACCTTCAATGTGGTTTATCCCTTTGAATGTAAGAAAAATAAATATATGTATGTTTCAATGAACCTTTTTCTTAATATCCCTTATTTACTATTGTCATCCCAATATGCCCATTTTTTTGTCAGTAAATGGTTTGGAAAATAATTAGACTGCTTAGTTTTATAAATGAAGATGCCAAGCTCAAGTTTAAAATTAAGAAAATGAAGATGCGAGAGGGAAAGGAGGTTAAATCAATTTGTTTGTAATTGTTATTAAGTCATATATAATAATTAGGTAGGAGAATCACTTGGAGAAGGTTAAGCAAGTCGAGGGGTGGGGGCAGGGCATGCCAAAACCAAGATCCCCTTCTTTGTGACGACCCTAAAATCTCAACACAAGCAATCTCGGCTCCCTCCTCCAAATCTTGATTCATTATTACCTAAAGGAGGAAAAGAGATAAATCTACAAATAAAGCTTTCGTTTCCACACGTTTGCTCGCCTTACTTACTTAAGATCTTTTCTGTTTACATTTTATCAAGTATTTTCGGTATTTATACTATTTTCTAATATTTGTTAATTAACATGTAATTAATACAGGTAAAACATAAGAAATAAAATGTACCGTATAACTTTACTTTATATTTGAAGAAGCCCGAGTTATTCGTCAGATTCAAACTCAGGGTTGAGTTTATTTATTCGAGTTAAGCTTGAACTTCCTCGCATATAATTAACTCCGCTGCTTATGCGATTATGTCGTCAATAAAAAGAAAGTCGAGAAAAAAATACTTAAATACTTGAGACTCGTTATACACATATCTGTAGAGTTTTCAGTTTCAACTTTTAAAACGTAAAGCGATCATTTAGGTTTAAATAATTAGACGTTGAAATTCCGAAAATACACGTTTATCATTCTAATCTTTCCGTCGCACCCCGTCAGCCATGGAGCTATTATAATAGAAAACAACTTATCCGTATTCAAGAGGAGGGTGTCTCTACGTCGCATCGGGTGACCTTTTCTTTAGTACGACTGACTAGGAACCACGGAGCAGCTAGTGTCTGTTTCAGTGTTTTAATTACCTCTGAGACAAGTTAAGGTCAAGCACAGGGAGCCAGGGTAGCCGAGCGTCTTCAGGCGCTCTCGCTCAGCTATCAATAAGTCGAGGCAACTCGAGGTCGTGGGTTCGATCCCGTGCCATGATACTCTGAATTGCATCAATGAATCGCGAACGGTGCAAGGCGAGGGACACCCTTTATGGGGACTCTTCCCCCACGCTTTGACGTACGCTTATATAGCTTACTAATGACCACACCATACTCGCTTCGGCGGTACAATGTACAAATGTATGATGTGTGAAGTAGCTGGAACTCTCCACCACGGGGCGTAAAAAGGGCCTAAGTGATGGCCTAATTGCAAGGTTCGAACAAGTGGTTCGTCCTACCCGATCTAGTAGGAAGTACTAGACTACAACTACTACTAAGGTCAAGCACAGAGCTAGGTAACGAATAAATTATATCTCCTTGCTGCACACTGCACGTCCCAGGTTTAGGCTCCTCGCCCGAACTTGGGCAAAAACAGAGAACAGTAATCATTCATATGAAAAAGCTTTAACACAAGCTTAAAGTTTTACATGTTTATCCATACTACTTACTACCTATTGATGCAGTGGTAATAGAAAATTATGACGATCTAAGAGGCATTGTTTTATCGAGTTACAAGTCGTAAGTTATTATTCGAGTAAAAACTGATGGGTGGGTAAAGAGGGTTGAGTGATTTGCCGGGATGTTATTCGTTTCCACTAAAGACGTGCAAACTCTAACAGGGAGTTTATCCCGGAGCTTTGTTCTGCAAGGCTTTAGACTTTAAAAAGATTGACTGTAGTTGTCAATCCTACGGAGCCTAACAACCCGGCTTGTGAAACTCCTTCTCCTGCCGAACGGCGTCCGACCACACCAACCTCGGCCCGACCACTAACTGCTCTCAACCTCGCCTTAACAGCAGTAAAAACACCCGCTATCCCATTACTCAGGCAACGGCCCGACGGGGGGTCCCTTGGCCGGAGTTACGTAGTTAGAAAACCATTCGGACTTTAGCATTTACCGCTTCTATCCTCTTTTATTTGAATAACATGTTTATCTTTCGACTTTCATGTATACCAGATTAAATAGGCTCCGTATATGCATATGATAATGAAATCGACACAAATATTTGTGCAAGAATTGGAATATGCAATGTAAAATAAAGTCTGTCTTAATTATTCATATCGCCGATACTCAAAATTAGTTGTTTTTTTTCTAAAACAAAAAAAAAAAAAAGCCCACGGATCTCTTAAGTTCTGTTAGATATCAAAATAATATCCAAGTTAAGAAGTAATATCCTTAAATATTCATTTAACACTTTAACATCTACAAGGACAGTGTTGCACTTTGCACATTCCTACCAGCATATTTAATGAACAGAGATACTAATCGAATTCCATTGATCTTATCACCAATTGCAAGTTTCTTCCGTTATTATGTTTTTATTAGATCCGATTATATTTGGACCGACTCTTTCCTAGGACTAATTTAAAGGAAACTCGGTAAGAAAAAAATCGATATTTTCTGAGAGTATAAGACACCGAATACGTTGTTCACACCTTGAATAACATAACACAATTATCTTTTAAAGCAACTCGGAACGTTTGTTTAGGCTACCCCGATAAAAGTTAAGACTTGAAATATTAAACAGGGTTCTTATTGGCGAATGTTTTGAGGTTACTTTGTGAGGCTCAAGTTGAGGCCCCTTTTCAAAACCGGTGAGGGGGATCCTATGTAATTGAATTACGACGGAACCTCTCTGTCTTTCCAAAGCTACTCTACATATCTCCATCCATTATGAATGTACAATCCTCATCAAAGTATTTCGTTTGCCTTTTGAAATTTTTTTGGCAATATTCAACATATCGATTATTTTTCTTCAATCCATGTTTTGTTATATAAAATAAAGGTCAATTCTACAATGGCTCACATGATGGGACCCCCTAGTTTGAATTAATTTAAGGAAAGATCACTTTTACCCACATTATTTAACCTACCTTATACAGTAAACACCGACTTGAACTCCAAAATCTTAACTCTTACCATAAATACATTTTTTTTTCTAATTAGTTTAAACATACATTATATACACGTCTTAAAAAAAATTAAATGTGCGTATGTATATGTTCGGTCAATAGTTGGCGACCAAAAATTACGTTTTACTAATTTATAGGCAATTATTAATTATTATTTGGTTTAGTAAAGAAAGGGCGGAATACTGAGTATGTTTGGAGATACCCCAGCTGAGACTCCCATTAGCCTAAATGCAAACCTCGACACTCGACTTAGTACCACTTCTTAGACAAAACAAATTAATTAGTTTACCTGCCTAATAACATTTAATAGCCGTTAGAAACAATACAAATTAACATTTTTTAAAACAAATATAATTAATGCTTACTATAATATTGAATTCATCGGTTTATATAGTAATCTGCTTCTTCTTAGAACGATCAATTTTATATTATCTACAACAATTGAAACATTTGTTGGAATTTACATACGAATTTGTAAAATGGGAGGAAATGGAAAATGGCTTTGATGGAAAAAGACATTATTACAAGATGCGGCGAGTCCTAGACGCTGCAACGCCTGGTCAACGTACCGACTTACAAACGCACAAAATAGTAATATCAGAGCGTACAAACCACATGCAGAATTCGTCTTACAAGAGGTGAGGGCTTTTCGTAAGACGTGTTCTGCGGATAACCTGAACGCTGCAGTGACTCCCATACCTACTCCCGTGTTTTGTTTTTCCTCTTAGTTCTCTACTGTCCGCTACCTTGAATTACACCTTGTTTTTACAAAGGAAAAAATACCAGTTAAACTTAACTCAGCTACGAGACAACTTTATAGTAATCCGTCCACTTATACGACATATCATCCAACTCACTGAACTATACAACTTATCCCTCAGTCTTCTGTGCAATAAGGTTGCCAGAGTCCATTGTTAAAGCCACCTTATTGCATCTCTAGCTCAGGTCTACACGACGACTTAAACGTTCCCTTTGTCCATGATCTCGCTAATTACAGCTGGAAATTGTCTCTTTAGCCTGTCTCCCATCTCTTTAAATCGTATTCTCCATTTCCTGTCATACTAAACTATGAAACCACTACGAAACCGTGTATTGTCCGACCATGCATTAATCTAAATCTATGATTGAATTCATGAGTATATGAATTAATTATCCACCACCAGTAAATTCTGTCGGTAACCAGATGCATTCAAAATATTAATGAATTAAACCTTATCAGTTTTACTTATAAACCATTCATATATTAGTAACAATATTCAATTTAGGGATAAAAAAACTCACGAAAAAACAGTGAATATACTCACATATAAAAATACTTGAAGCAAAATTACACATGTCAAATATAAATGTTTCACGTTGCTTAAATATCAGTAAATTTTCTATCAAGAAAAATATGTTTGAATAAATAATTTTTTATTGCGTCTTGAAAAAATAAAAACAATAGGTACACAGAACTGATGTGAAAATTGTTATTATAAAAAATTGATCATCTTGAATTTTACTAATCAAAGATCAATAAATTTCAGAATGATCTTAGATTTTTTTTTTTTTTTTTTTTTTTTAACAATTCGGCTTAAATATTTTATTTGACTGCTTCAATAAAATATTGCTATTTGAAAATGATAAATATTAGCGGTGTAACTAACTGATATTTGCTGACTTCTTATTCAGTATATCCTCGCAAGTTTCTTGTGAGAATGGATGATATTGTGTAAATAAGTTGGAGTTATTTTTATGATTTTTTCCCCTTTTTACAAATGGAAGGTAGGAGTAGAAAGATTTCATGTCGTTACATAAGCAACGGGTTTTTTAGGTTCTCTTTTCTGCCACGACGAGTAATAAAGCAAACAAGAGTGGAGTCATACGCACTTCGCATCACTTTTACCCACAATATTTAAACTGTGTAAAATTTCCTTTAGACGTTGCATTAGCGTGTCGCTCGAATAAAACTAGCTTTACAACGAACAAACACCTTTAACAGTATAAAATAAAATAATTGAATATTAGAAATATTTTTATATTTGCATTATATAAAAAATTATATTTGTTAGATTATGGGCGCAGTTTCAATTTTTCGGGTAATCGAACTTGTAAATACTTCAACGACTTTTAAAATGTTTACTAGAACTGATGGAACATACATGGAATTACATAGAAAGATTAAAAATCTTCTTTGGCATGCAGCATATTTTTATCTCCTCCCCTAAATAAAACAATTGGCAACTCAAAAATATAGATAATTTTTTAAAAAAAATCGGTTATGGGGTACCTCGGAACTTTTCCTCACTTTTGTGCCACTTGCGTGACCTCTCCTGCTACTTCGCAGCAGGAGAAAGCAGCTTTGGGCGTTGTCAGTGCTTGGATGGGTGGCCGTTTTGAACTAACTGTTTTTTTTTCTTCCATGAAAATGGAAGTATGGTGATACCCTCCAAAACGTGATTCCGAGATCTCTGTGAAGTAGGGGTTTTACGAACCCAGTACAGCTGAGCGGCTGACGCCCCGCGGTGACGCCCGCCGAATACGGCTATCGAAAACGGGGGGGGGGCTAGTTCGAGGTGTTTTGGGAGGGTCGTACAAGTAGATGAGAGGTGGTTAGACTAAACATGGAAATCAAAATCAATGAGTTATCGAATTGATAGCAGGAGCCAGAACCCAGAGCCAGTACCCTAAAAAACATGACTACTAGTCTATTTTTAGGTTAATTAAATGAATTGTTTTATTAACCTGAACAAGAAAATCTTATCACCATATATGATTTTGTTTTGCCCTAAATAAAAATATGGTTTACGACACTGACTTTCTATGAGAAACTGTCACAGGCCAGCTTTTAGGCTTAGATTTAAGTAAACTTGTTAACTTTGTAACGAAGAGGTGACGAACAAGCTGAAGACCGTAGATGAAACTCTTGCCAGCAACTTGGACAAGTTGTACCCTGCCATTAAACTCATTAAGGAACAAACCTTATGCCTTTCATCATTTCTCTATAGGAGTTAAAGTTATTCTTAGATAACCCGTGAAAATAGCAAAATATACTCTTGATCAACTGACTGAAACTTTTATGATTGCTAGGTTTAAAGATATCACGCGTTTATTTATATGTTACCCCAGCTATTTCTTTACTAAATGTAGTTGCTGTGTCAAGTTAATGTATGATATAAAAACTTGTTTTATTCCTCACTGTTAGTAAGTTCCTGTCTCACCTTAGATTCTATATCATTTTACTTTAATTTTAGTGCGTTTGTAAGATTTTAAATGATATTTCCTACTATGTATTCGTTAGTTCCTGCTATTACCATGTTCTTTTAGCTTTCGTGCCATTTCTTAGTTTTTAAATATACTTCATCCATGCCAGTCTGGCTAGAAAATGAAATTATTCCCACTGGCATATAAGATAACTCAAAATTAATTTATCTCCAGAAGGGAGAAAAAATAATCTTCTCCCTATAGTTTAGCGAAAAAAGTTACACATTACACCCTGTCAAGTTGAACAGGGAGTAATGGAAAATAAGGGAATCATGAACTCTCATGATTCACTCCAGTGGTGCCCAAGTCTCCTACTTTCTTTTGCCTTATCTAGGACCTAGAAGTAGTATTGTTTTTGTGGGTTCTGGATATATAAGTTCTGAATATTCCGATAACTTGTTGATTTTGAATTGCATGTTTAGTCTAACCACCTCTCGTCTACTTGTACAACCCTCCCGAACCACCACAAACCAGTCGGCTGTTCTGGATATTATTTTTTGTACTGAGCACCACTTTTTGTAGTATTTTCAGTACAGTAGTATTCCTTCTTGTATACACTATGTTGCAATATAATTTTAGAATGAAGGAAATAGATAAGCCATAAAAAAAAGAAGAAAATATAAAACAATATATTTATTTTCATTTATAATTACATACATTTTACAATAAAATATAATACATATGGTTAAAAAATTACATTGAATAAACACTTGACATAAGCTGTGTTGCCTTGTCTCTCCGTCTCTGATTATTTTATTCCAATTGATGGATCATTTCGTCAGTATGCGCTTGTGTTCGCGGGAAAATCCTCATAAAATAAGTAACAGTCTGAATGAAATAGTTGAATCTTATAGCAATAACCTCATATCCATAGACTTCCAAAGAGTTACTCATCTTATAATGCTGTTTACAGACTCCCTTGTTCGTACTCTTTTGAAGGAGAACCATATTTGCAATGGAGATGCCCAGTAATGAAGTTGAGAGTTATCAGCCAGCTGAGAGTGTCCGCTCAAAATTGTTTAAGAATAGATTATAATGGCATATTATATTCCATAGAGACTACTTCGCCATGTCAAGTGTGCAACATGACGGAATGCAAAACCTAATTTCATATATTCCTCTTCTGTCCAGCCTACAAATCATACAGAAACATCCTGTTCACTGATATCACGGAAGAAAAATGGATCAAACTCTCTCTAGAAGATATCCTTTCATTTAGCTGTCAAAAATATTTTAATAGAACTTATCACTTTATTACCTCTGTTATAAAGCGTAGAGCTTGTCTCCTCGAAACTACAGTAGAAACCCGGAAATCCGAACTAANAAAAAAAAAAAAAAAAAAAAAAAAAAAAAAAAAAAAAAAAAAAAAAAAAAAAAAACACTATAGATTTTTAAAGAAAATATGCATTTGTGATATGCACTGTGCGTTTATTTGTTTGTTTGTTTGTTTCTTTTTTTTTTAATCAGATTTGCTTTCATCAATATCTCGGAAAATATGTCTTCCCCAAGAAAGTGACATAATATGTACTAAGATTTCTATATAGATGACTATATGTTGAAACAGCTATGGTAAAACATTTTTTTCACATTATGAATATAGCTAGCAATTATACTAGCTAGTGAGTATTGATTAAATAATGATTTAAATATGAAAACACTAATGTTAACTCGAGCTGTTATTCTTCTGATTTAAATACAATGCTTAAACAGAGTTAAAAAGAAAATGACAAGCTTGAATAGCTTTATTGTCCTTTTTATCACAGATTTTATACCAGAAACTATTCAATTTGAAAAGTTACACCTTTTAAAAATACGTATATGTGTAGTTAGAAGATGAAATGGGGTTGTGAAAATATTCGTATGTGACGGATATCTATAAAACTTTATAATGGGTCCGTCTATGTGGACTGGCTATTTGAATATATCGACCCGGTCTCATAACTACGCATGAATTGCCTTTGATGATTAACTTGATAAAACGTATTTTCACAAATCCGTCGTCAAAAAGCCCGCTTTTTGATTTGATGCTTTGACTTTGAAATCGACTTTTTATTTTCAAGCAAAAATAAAACGGCGGATTTACCGGGAAAATACAAATAAACAAGGAATTGTAATATTGAATACTAATGTTAATCACTTTTTTTGACTCCATTTAATTTCAATTTGATTCATATTATAATTGTTTCGAGGTTAATAATGATTATTCTATTGATTGCCTAAACATACAAAAAAAATATCTCAATTATCTATTTGGTATGCAGGATTTTCTATTTATGCCTGATAAATCGAAGCACTCGATAACATATCTGTATTTGAGCTTTCTTAAGGTAGTGTGAAGCATTGAAATGATTTAATAATATGAATGAAATGATAGAAATAAAGTTTGAAGTAAAATATTTTTATTTTTGCCCTGGAATCTAAATTTGCTATCAAAAAATACACTCGAGGTTAAAATTTTTATCTTTGGTGGCCTTGGGGGCAAAATGGGTGGTTGCCCCCTCTACGCGATGCATGAAAACAAACTTCCCTTTACATGGTACGGATCCCCCAAGTTTCATTAATTTATCTCTTACCGTTTAGATTTAATAACATTATCAGTGAGGTTATTTTGCTATCTTTGCACCCCTATAGAGGGCAAAATATTGGAAATAGATAAAAAAGTTGAAGTAAAAGTTCAAGGGAAGTCTAAGGATTGCATGAAAATGGGAATGGGTCATCCAACATCTTCCATAATGGCAGAGGTTTTCATGCAATCCTTAGAAGATCTGTATGTACCAAAGCTAGTGGAGGTATTTGGCGTGGTACATTACAAACGTTATATCGAGTCTGAAATAGAAGAAACGAACGACTTACTGACGTACATGAACGGAATACACCCTAACATTAAATTACCTTAGAAACAGAAACAGACGGACAACTTAACTTCATGGACTTAACCTTGTCACGAAAAGACGACAAACTCACTTGCAAAATATATAGGAAACCCACAGCAACCGACCACACAATACACGCAACGTCAAATCATCCAACAACACAAACTAGCCGAAAAAAAACATAGAAGACGACTTACAATCCTTAATACGTAATAATTAATACATTAATACCTTTATACGTTTTGTTGGAACTGTTTTCCAACATTTGTCACACACACATAAACTAATGCTCTAAATTAATATTATTTCCCCAAGGAAAGAGCTTATTAGAAGTTTGAAACGGGGAGTTTAGTCACCAGAAAATTATTATATTTATGTAATTTATTGATATTTATATGTTTATTTAATAAAGTTTTATTATTATTAATGCGTATATGTTGATACCTAATCAACACAATTAGCGCATTTTAGTTCCACATTAGTTACACATTAGTTCCATAAAGCTGTTAGTTGATATATGAATAAATATTATTATTGGGTTCAAATCCTAATACTATTCGATGTGAATATTAACATTACTTATGATTTCTAATGTTTAAAAATCATAATTGTAAACACATCTCTTTTCTAAATTCTCAAAACCTCTCCAAGCTATAATATTATGAATTATTTGCTGCTTTTATCAGCTTTAAATAATTGAAACTCTGTTTTATAACAAAACGACTTCTAGGAAGCTGCAGATCTCCTCCTCAACTTGATTCCTTCAATGTTTCCTTAAATTACTCTCCGTCGGACGCACAAGATATTTTTTCCGCCCTCTCAGTTCGTGTAGGGTAGAGTCACTAGTGCTATTGAGAGCTCTCTTTTCTATGGAGACTTGAATTTCAGTTTTCCCGAAACCTTTCACCTTTCACATTCACGTTGCACCCATTTATTTATTTATTTTTTATATATTGCAAGCAGTTAACTTCAGCGTGTCCAGTTTGCTTTTATTTTATATTGTTCAATTTCATCCCTCTTTTGGAAATCATTATTGTTTTATAGTAAATTTATATATTTATTATATAAATAAAATGTTTAATAGTAATTTATAGCAACAAGACTTACTAAAAATACAAAGCACTTGCTACTCCAGCTTATGCCATGTACTCAATAGTTTCGACAGCACCCATTAATTAAATATAAACCAACATAATACATTCACAACACAACGAATACTATCCCAGAAGCGAACATCCACCACAGACATAATAAAAATTATTATCAAACGAAACCTCCACAAGATAACAACAAATGAACTATGCAGTCTATGCAACAAAAAAGAATCAGAAACTCTTGCTAATATCTCTCTAAGATGCCCAATGTATCAGCCCCAAAGATCAGCCTTTTTACCGCTACACCTCTTAAGGCCCCCATACACGGTCAAACATTTTGCGCAAACATCATGTTTGTGCAAACATTTTGACCATGTATGGGGCTGCTTGATGTTTGCGCAAACATCATGTTTGTGCAAACATTTTGACCATGTATGGGGCTGCTTGATGTTTGCGCAAACATGATTTTTTAACTAAATTTTCCCGACATCAGGTTTGCGCAAACTTTTGCACAAAATGTTTGATCGTGTATGGGGGCCTTTAGGAGTCGAGTGGTCCGATGACACTAACATGGCCTCTATCTAGGGGCAGGGTGCAGCATCACTATGTAAACAACAAGCCTCCAAAATATTTTACTTTGTTGTAAATATGTTAAAAATATGAAGTTTTTTGCTGAATGAGTAAGAAGAATCTTTATTTTATGTTTCAGCTCCTATTATTTAATTTATTGACTTATTGTTTTATAGTAACAATGTGTCAATTTCATTCAATTTGAATAAATCTTTTAATTTTATTAATAAAAAAAGTAGATTTATATAATTTTATAATAGCATAAATATTATTTGTACACTATATTGTTAATGTATGTACTCATGGACTCCTTTGTAAAAAAGCTGTTAGCTTTATAGACAAATATACGTATTATTACGTATTTATAGTAAATTATTTTAGGTTTTAAAACCATTAAAATACCTAATAAATAAGTAAAAATCGAAGTTTTTTCATCGCATTAAACAGCATATTTACTCGTTCAAAAAGTAAGTATGGGGCTCATCTCGCCCATAACTGTGGCTCTCGGAGGGATAAAAGAGTTATTTTTATCTTAGAAAAGAAGTTTTATTAGTAAAAGCTGAATTAACATAATAATATACAGGAAAATGTTGAAAATATTTATTGAAGAATAATATTGAGCAAGTTAGAAGCAACATAAAAATAAATATTTTCTTTTCGTGGTGTTAATAAAATAATGATAATCGTGTAATAGATTAAAAGTCGGGAATTTAATGTAATTTGAACGATGAAAACGAACAAAGGCAAGAGATTAATAGTAATGTTACCGCCGAGAATTCTCTCATTAGAATTATCGGCGTATACACGTTAAGTCAAAACCATGTTACTAATATCATATTTGCATATGCACCCTCTTAATCCATAAATTATTGATGAAGCACCCCTTATTTTATGCTATCACACTTTGTTATTACAAATAGACAATAGAGGGGTTATCGGATGATCGATTGCACTACGAGTTCGGGGCCGAATTATCCGACCCGGTACCTGAGAATTTCAAACGCTTTTGGATAATAGGTGTTTTGAAATTGTAGTTCGGACGAAATACATCTGGATCTGTAATCGTAGTTTATATTAATAAATTCCCAACGTAATTTTAGATCGATAAAGAGGTCAAATATCATTCCATTAGTTTCATCATTCATTGCCCACTGAATTTTTCTATCCCACATTGAAAATCGTTTTTTACTCGTGAACAAATATTATTTGTTGTCTGTACAAAGATCCGATCTTTGTACGCGGTCCCATTGCTTATTCCACCACTCTTATTTTATTCCTGTTTCTTTCAATGCACTCTTTGCACCATTATCACTTCTTCCCATTATGCCAGAGGTTTCATCACTTGTTCGCATCACCGATAAGTGACTCCACCGACCACCGTGTAAGACTTGCGCTAAGATGCTTCAGTATTAAAGTCATTGCTGGACAGACAAACCTTACCAGGAAACTGGATAGGAAGAACAGGAAACTGGATATGAAGAACAGGAAACTGGATAGGAAGAACAGGAAACTGGATAGGAAGAACAAGAAACTGGATATGAAGAACAGGAAACTGGATAGGAAGAACAGGAAACTGGATAGGAAGAACAAGAAACTGGATATGAAGAACAGGAAACTGGATAGGAAGAACAGGAAACTGGATAGGAAGAACAGGAAACTGGATAGGAATAACCGTTGCTCTCGTATATTATATAAAAATAAATGGATTCGAATACTCGACAGCACGAGAAATATGAAACTACGCCGAGTAAATTAGTATGTTTGATTAAGAACTTTTTATAAAATGTTTAAGAATCATTTTGGAATTTTTATCCTCCAAGACCCAGGTAGTATAAATGTAATATATTTTTATACGTTTCGGAGTTTTTATTCCCCCGTACCTCTGTTACCCCGTTGAATGTAATATTTTTTTAAGGTGTGCTTCCCCCTAGGAAAAGCTTTTTCCGTGGTGAAAGTTGAATGTGTTGCCTCTGCAGTTTGTAGGCTAGCTGGCAAGGCCGAGTATCTCCCCCACGGCAGGGGAACATGCTACTTTGTTCAACCTCTCCACGGACTTTGTTTCCAAACCTTCACCCGAGGGTTAAGCAAAGGGGAGGGCATCGCACTCCGTCACTCTCCGTCTAACCCTTTCCACTCCGGACCCATTAATGCTTCAACTTACTTCGACGATTTATTACATGACACCTTTTTGCTCAAACACATAGTTCGAGCAAAAAAAAGCGAATGTACAAAAAGGACAAGATATATAGTGAATAGCTTATCTGACAAAGCGAAGGGAGAGAATCGTAAGACATTCGAATCTTTTATTCGCCATAAAGAGGGGAGGAAAAAGTGGTTATGTTTTACGTCAAGTCAAGACAGAGCTGCCTACGGGCCGATTCACGTGTTATTATTATTATTATTATTATATTTCTGACGATTAGTGTATGGCGACATAATTCATATTCACAAAAACGATTTACCTACATAGTAGTAGCCTAGTATTTCCTACTAGTGGTAGGACGAACCACTTGTTCGAACCTTACAATTAGGCCATCACTTAGGCCCTTTGTACGCCCCGCGGTAGAGAGTTGCAGCCACTTCACGCATCATACATATGTACACTACATTGTACCGCCGAAGCGAGTATGATGTGATCAATAGTGAGCCATATAAATCAGAGTGTCGCGTCGAGGAATCGAACCCCATCTCGTTCCACTCATGATTCAGTGATGGCCCAGCAGACGTGGTTTTATCCACACGGCTACGCTACCTCTCCATTTACCTACATAATAATATATGTATATATAAAAATTTACCTACATAATAATATATGTATATATAAATCGTGCCACACTTGGAGGATTTATTGCATGGTACTAATGGAACATAAATAGTCATATTAAAATGTTACCGATAGGGAGCCTCTTGGATTTATGTCGAGGGTGATGCGTCTGAAGGTCCGTACGAACCGTTCCGCTCACCTTGTAACGTTCATTATAATTTTATATGTAAACCATGAAAATAGCCGGACAAAAATCCTAATTTATAAAAGTTGCAAATTTATGTGCGCACATGCACACGTAAAGTGAGCCATAATTTTTATTGTTTTAAATTTTGTGTGGAGTATCGAATTTTACAATCTTGTGATTTGATCTCTTTGCACAACCGGGGATCTATAGAACTAGAGTCGCAACCAATTTACTTTGGTGTTAGAAAACATTGAAGCTAGTGACACTTCTAACAAAGGCCATGGTAATCGACAATAACACGTACACCTTGAATACCCCCTGATCGGTCTCATGCCCCTTTTCTAAACCCATTAAATGTTACTAACTTTGATTATGTCGTTAAATTGATGTCGACACCTACAATAAAAACCTAATTTTTTCCTATTTTTCATAGCATGAAGGAACTAACTAACTCCGTGGCTATCAGCCCGTGGAGGGCCAAACCTAGCCAAAGGCCCTATTCAACTATACTCATGTGTAGTTGAAACAACTTTGGTACTATTGACATACGCAACCAGTATTATTTTCATAGAGAAAATCAACAAATAATCAAAATTACCGAAGATTATTAAAGAAATAAGAAGACAACGGGAAACGCCCCGTTAGTATGAAATAAATATTTTTTCTTGGTTTTATTCGAGTTTTAAGATATCTTTAGGCTTGAACTTCTAATCTTATAACATTGTTTCTTAATTTCTTTATTAATCGTAGATCCTCATTAAAAGAGGAAAATACCTTAATAGTAATGAGAGCAAATATTGATTTAAAAATACGAGCATAGCCCAGATATTTATGAAGGAAAGGCTTCTTCCAAAAAGATTTCAAAATTCTATTTGTTACCAAAATTTTCTAACTTCTGTATTAAGTATTTATAAAAGTAGATAGTCTTATTACGCGTAAGGTGCAATAGTTGTGCTTTTAGTTACATCTTTGAGAAATGTATTCTTATCGAAACGGCCCTCATAGGTTACAGCAGACATAAGATTCTCGGAATAAGGATTAGAAGAAGAAATAGGATGTACGCTGAAGCGAAGCTTAAGCAGCGTAATTTGTATTCAGTTTCCCCTAGTTAAGTTGCTTCAAGTATCGTTTCTAAGAGAAATCTTTTGGAAGAAAAGGTCCGAAGGAAACAGGTTTTACTCGGCTAGGCTTAGAAAGCTGTAAAAGATCCGTAAAGAATAATTTGTCGAGGAAATGATAATAGGACTAGAGGGGTACGAAGGTATTTAAGGCAAGTGTCTGAAGCAGAGTAAGGGATATCCCCGTATACTTTTATACCGGATAAGGAATTCGCTTCAGATAAGATTAGAGCTGAGAAGAGTCGTATATTATCCCTGTATGGGGTTACCAACAGGAGAGAGGGGGCTATGATATAATAGCGACGGGCGAAAGAGGACCCTGAAGGAGGGCCATATGTCTGTAAGAATTGGTCACAGGTGCTATAGCAGTCCTAGGCGAGGCCCTCTCATGAAAGTCTAAAGCAGCTGTGCTCTGGCTCTGCCACTCACAATAAACACACGCTAACGCCACTATGCACCACCTCAGTCTCGTCTAGAACATAGAGGCAAAACCTCTTCCGTTTTAAATCAAGTATCGCTTCTTGTCTTCCTCAGCAACACTGGTTCAAACTTATAGGCAAATTATAAAAAGACCAGATTTTCCCTATTGAGTATTAGTTCAATATACGAATCAGTATATATATANATATATATATAATGTATGTAACCTCTTTAATTCTTTTTCTTCGCCGCTATTTCTTTTAATGTAAAACAATCAAAACACTCAAAAACAGTTTTTCTGCCTGTCTAATCGACTTGTGCTGTTTAAGTCATCAATTCAAATCTGTTGAAAACACTCAGTCTGATAGGAGACTTTTATTATAAGAACTGAATTATCATGAAAGAGGTGTAGTTCAATTACCAAACAACGTCTTCACACAAAAATTGCAATTATAACAATTGACCGGTTTCGGCTGTTCAGAACTGAATTGTCGAAGATTTGGTCTGATGAGCGAATCCCAAGCGTAGTCTACGACATTTAAAGCAAATAAACACACTGGTAGGCGATTCTTAATCTTACACAATCATCAACAGCTCACGCTATAATTATTATTAATCTTTAAAACATTTTTAAGGTTTGTCTGATGTTTTTAAATTTAAAAGAGGTATGCCGAATTAAAAGTAACAACCGGTTGTGTATGGATAGTTTTATTCAACTATTCCAAATCATGATTAGCTGCTTTTATTTCTGTTGTTGATTTATTCGAGTAAGGAGCTTTACTTGTAAAATAATCCTATAAGGAGTAGTTGATTAGGTTCTAGAGAAGGATTGGTTAAAGGTTGTTATACGCAGACACACCTCTACATGCATACCTATAAACCCTTCACCCCCTAGCTCATTTGCCTTTTCCATTCCTTACTTTCAATTTATGTGTTCCGATTTCGAAGTGCTTATCAAAATAAATCTTGATAGGTCTTCTGGTTATATCCGCGTTACCAAGGTTTGAAATCCAGCCTTTCACTTTCACCACTGCAATATTGATATTAGCGGGTGTTGATCATAATGATGTTATCTCGAAGTAACTGAAGTTGAGTCGACAACTACGCAAAACATACACAAGTCGTGGCGCGAAAAGATGTTTCGGTCCAGATTTGTTATAGATTGTAAGTAGGGTGAAAAAGACAGTTCTGGGTCATCGCTAATGCTAATGAGTAACCTTTTGGTCGCCGGTACTCTGTCACCACTCTGACCCCGCTAAACCCGCAACACCTGTCAGGGTGTCATTTTTTGGTCTGTCAACTAGTAAGTAGGGTGTCAATTATTGGTATGTCAACTAGTAGACCTACCAATAATTGACACCCTGTCTAATAGTTGACTTACCAATAATTGACACCCTGTCTAATAGTTGACATACCAAAAATTGACACCCTGACAGGTGTTGCGGGTTTAGCGGGGTCAGAGTGGCGACAGAGTACCAGCGACCAAAAGGTTACTCATTAGCATTAGCGATGACCCAGAACTGTCTTTTTCACCCTACTTACAATCTATAACAAATCTGGACC
>KZ651093.1:887053-900502 GCA_001010745.2 Gerris buenoi | reverse complement strand
AAAAGATGACAGGTTTGTTTTTTGAGCGAGAGCAGCGATCTAGTAAGATGCTGAGATGGTTCCCGGATCATAATTTTAGATTGTCGCATACCCGAAGCAGTGTTCCAGATTCTTTTCATATCTAGCCTCATGAAGGTCCTTATGGAATGTTTCACTCCACATCGTGGCACGCCAACAACTGGTTCTGGTGTAATTGGGGTCAAATTGGAACCCGTCTTAGCTAACTGGTCGGCCATCTCATTCCCCTCAATGCCACAATGTCCAGGAACCCATATCAGTTGTACGTTGTTAAGTTGTCCGAGTGTGTTTAGATAGCCTTTGCACTCAGCAACCAGCTTAGATGTATATCTTGGGGCAACCAATGCTTTGATCGCTGCCTGGCTGTCTGAGTAGATTCTAATTTGTCTGTTAAATATTTTTTTATCCAGGATAATTTGAGAACAAGCCAAAATTGCATATACCTCTGCCTGAAATACGGTGGCATATTTGCCTAAACTCACACTAAGCTCATATGGGGGTTCTGCACAGAAAACCCCAGCCCCTGATAATTCTTCGATTCGGGACCCATCAGTGAACCACATGTCTGTTTCTGATGGTATTTGAGGATCATCTCCAGGTTCCCAGTCTTGTCTTGAAGGAAGCAGATACTCCCAGCTAATGTCAAAATCACCATTTCAATTTCGATAATACAAAGTTACTGATGAATGAACCCAATAATAAAAAAAAAGACTTACACTAGAAGCTTTACAGATATCCAGGAATGAAAATAGCATTAATTTTAAAAAATATTGTAGAGACTTAAATACGTTTTATGCAGGAATAATTTAAATGCCATAGAATACTATATGTAACACAGTCCTTAGTGTAATGAACCTGGGTTTTTGATATAGATGTAATCAATTACCAAATATTTGTTACTGCCATATAAATTGGACTGGGATAAGCATGTTTTCTCCGTTTTTCCGTTTTTATTGTTAAATTAGTTTTAAGATATGTTATGTTATGAATGAAATGGGAGGATAGGAGGTTTTTATTATATTAATATTTCAAACTCGTTGGAAAAACAGTGAGGACGAATTACCAAGGAGGTACTAGCAACATGACTAGAAAACCTTTTGCAACATTTTTGACTTGGAATGAGGTATCATTTGTAATCACATAAGGTAAATAAGTTAATGTTTGTTATATCTGTTAATTACTACCTGATTCAGCATTGTGGTATAATAGTTAAAACCTTGTTTTTAATAAAATTATTTTATAGGCTTGAAGATGACCTAAGAGGTGGTCGAAATATAGCCAGGATGTAGTAAAGGAGAGAGTTGGTTTTAATATCCCTGGAGGATCTTTTCAAAAAAACACAGTTCCTCTATAAAGATTTATTTTTTTCTCTGGAATATTCGCTTTTCTTTGTTTCTCGGTTCCGACCATGCTCTGGTCCCGTAGGTGACTGATATAAAATGAAAGGGTTCTACTGTACTCTACTAGGCAGCGGCCGCTATTCGGGGTTGATGAGCGAAGCGAGTAGGGGGCAGAGCCCCCTAGTTTCTTTAAAAATAATTAATTCTGAACTAATTTGGTATTATTTTTAAATAGTCCCAAACTGGGATTTGTATGGTATTTAATTCTAAATAATGAAATGAATTAATGTAGTGCTAGTTCTTTTATACCAAGGCTTTGGAAACGAGTTATTAAATTTAATGGCTTGGCTTACATCATAAAGGGAAACATAGGACTGATTGCGCACGGAGGATCAAGCCTAGTTATTATTACTAAAATATAATAATAATAATATTAATATATTTGTATTTAAAACATATAGTTTTATACAAAGGGTCGCCAAAAGAAAAAGAACGGCTCCTCTATTAACCGAAGTATACAAGTGTTACATAACATAATAATTAGTGCTAATAGTAATTAATGCTATAATATTTTGTATACGTATATTTATTTATTCTTCAAACAAAAACTCCCTTTGTTTGAGGCTATTAGATATAAAATAATAAATATTCTTAGCTTGTTTGGTGTCAGTTATAACGAGTATTGAAGCTATATTTGTTTCATCGGACCACTCCTCGCTCACTAAATGCATCGGGAGGAAAAGCTTTCCGTTCAGTCTGATAGTGTGGGCAGTGAAGAAAGATGCGGGCCAGGGGCCAGTGTTTCAAATTGTCCAATGTTACAGAGCGGGCTCTTCTCGTTGCATTTGTTAATATGGAAGGTGTTTTTTACTATTACTTTAATGCTGTGTGGGCTGGCAGTACGAATTTGTATGATATGGTAGGGAAGGGAGGGGGATCTGAATTTAGGTAGTTAAAATCTGTGAGTGAACTGTTTAGAATAAGGTACAAGCTAGAGTAGGATGAGTTGTGGATTGTCTGTGGATGAGTCTTGGTGGTATAATTTAGTTGAGATATCTGAGGCTACCATGAGGTAATAATAATAAAGTTGTTTGTAAAATATGAATTGAAAACCACTTGATGGTCGACATTCAAGCTGTCAACAAGATGTTTTACCTAATTTATTATTACTATTGTGATAATGTATTGAATAAAGAAAAGGAAACGTTAAAATATCATTGTATCATCTGTCCTCTGTGTCTGTCATAAAATCCCTCTAATCGTTTATTTATGCCACCATCAAAAAATGTATAAAATACAATCTTATTTCCCTTTTTTTTATGCTTTGTCAATAAAATGCAACGATTGACATACATAGTTAGCCGATGTATTTTGTTTTGTTTTTTAAGTACCGACTTAACGACAAAAGCAAACTGGAAGTAGACAATGAATTGATGAACCACAACTAGTAATGATTAGGCTTGTTTAAAAATAATAATTATAGTAGATATAAAATAATTAAAAAGTGACTTAACATCATATAATTAAATACGATTCCTCGGATTCATTAATATCCCTAAACCTAGCATACACACATATTTTCAAATTTATTTCTTTTATTTTAGAGGGAGGGGGCAAAAGCGTGTGTAACACTGTTTTTGTTTTGTTACTGGAAGGTTTGTTGAAGTCAAGGAAGGTTGTGGAGGTTTCCATATTGGTAGAATCGTTAATGAAACCGTGCAATATCCATTTCTCTGGACTGAAGGGGGAACTACAGCTGCCCCCTAGAGCCCCCCCTTCCCCTTCAAAACCACACTTTTACCAATTGTAAAAAAAAAAACTCATAAAATATGAAACTACTTTTTTGGAATAGAGGGAGGGGGGTGAAGGAACCCCTCTTGAAATAACCTGAAATAAAACGTAAAAAAGGGGGTCGAGAGAAAAAAACATCAGGAACATACTCAGAAGTATCTGTAAAATGATTGTATTACTCTTGAGGGGCAACTCACGCTGTTAATTTACCCTTTCGGTTTGAGCCCCCTTAACCCTTAAGTTTTTCCCTTTTTTTATATTTAAACTCGGTTTATTTAAGAGAAGGGTAATCACTTACGAAAATTGTGCAAGCCATACATTTAATTGAAATGCCCTTTTAAGCAAATGCAGAGTATTAACTATTGATTAACTCAATTGACTCCATTGGTAAGTAATAAATTGAACGTTATACAACTTTACGGAGATCGGTCATGTTGAGTGCTTGTAGTGTACTTGCAAACTATCACCTAAAACCAAGGTAATTTTCCTATTAATTCTGTGATGGTTCGAATCCTAGGGAAGTCCGTTAACCCATATACAACTTTACGGGGATTGGTCATGTTGAGTGGTTGTAGAGTACTGGCAAACTATCATCTAAACTACTAGGCTTAATTTAGTTAAAAGGGTTTTATCAGAGCTTATGAGTCCCAAAGAACTCTTAAACTATGAAAAAAGTACTTGCAAGAGAGTGCTTCACAATTTGCCGGTAAGTTGGTCGGTTAGCAAACAAGGGTAACCTTATGTAAGCCGTAACCTTATGACGAGCAAAATCATAGCTTGCATCCGTGCTTGTAAATATGTCAACTTGAGAAAGTCTCGTCAACTATATACTACATCCTAGATGGTCTTAAGGTACCTTTCAACTGGTTTAAAATAATCTGGTAAAATCAAATAAAATAATGAAGTGTAAAAATGTTTTTCTGTTTCTTGAATAGAGGGAGGGGGGTGAAGGAACCCCTCTTGAAATAACCTGAAATAAAACGTAAAAAAGGGGGTCGGTTATTATTATTAAAATATAATAATAATAATATTAATATATTTGTATTTAAAACATATAGTTTTATACAAAGGGTCGCCAAAAGAAAAAGAACGGCTCCTCTATTAACCGAAGTATACAAGTGTTACATAACATAATAATTAGTGCTAATAGTAATTAATGCTATAATATTTTGTATACGTATATTTATTTATTCTTCAAACAAAAACTCCCTTTGTTTGAGGCTATTAGATATAAAATAATAAATATTCTTAGCTTGTTTGGTGTCAGTTATAACGAGTATTGAAGCTATATTTGTTTCATCGGACCACTCCTCGCTCACTAAATGCATCGGGAGGAAAAGCTTTCCGTTCAGTCTGATAGTGTGGGCAGTGAAGAAAGATGCGGGCCAGGGGCCAGTGTTTCAAATTGTCCAATGTTACAGAGCGGGCTCTTCTCGTTGCATTTGTTAATATGGAAGGTGTTTTTTACTATTACTTTAATGCTGTGTGGGCTGGCAGTACGAATTTGTATGATATGGTAGGGAAGGGAGGGGGATCTGAATTTAGGTAGTTAAAATCTGTGAGTGAACTGTTTAGAATAAGGTACAAGCTAGAGTAGGATGAGTTGTGGATTGTCTGTGGATGAGTCTTGGTGGTATAATTTAGTTGAGATATCTGAGGCTACCATGAGGTAATAATAATAAAGTTGTTTGTAAAATATGAATTGAAAACCACTTGATGGTCGACATTCAAGCTGTCAACAAGATGTTTTACCTAATTTATTATTACTATTGTGATAATGTATTGAATAAAGAAAAGGAAACGTTAAAATATCATTGTATCATCTGTCCTCTGTGTCTGTCATAAAATCCCTCTAATCGTTTATTTATGCCACCATCAAAAAATGTATAAAATACAATCTTATTTCCCTTTTTTTTATGCTTTGTCAATAAAATGCAACGATTGACATACATAGTTAGCCGATGTATTTTGTTTTGTTTTTTAAGTACCGACTTAACGACAAAAGCAAACTGGAAGTAGACAATGAATTGATGAACCACAACTAGTAATGATTAGGCTTGTTTAAAAATAATAATTATAGTAGATATAAAATAATTAAAAAGTGACTTAACATCATATAATTAAATACGATTCCTCGGATTCATTAATATCCCTAAACCTAGCATACACACATATTTTCAAATTTATTTCTTTTATTTTAGAGGGAGGGGGCAAAAGCGTGTGTAACACTGTTTTTGTTTTGTTACTGGAAGGTTTGTTGAAGTCAAGGAAGGTTGTGGAGGTTTCCATATTGGTAGAATCGTTAATGAAACCGTGCAATATCCATTTCTCTGGACTGAAGGGGGAACTACAGCTGCCCCCTAGAGCCCCCCCTTCCCCTTCAAAACCACACTTTTACCAATTGTAAAAAAAAAAACTCATAAAATATGAAACTACTTTTTTGGAATAGAGGGAGGGGGGTGAAGGAACCCCTCTTGAAATAACCTGAAATAAAACGTAAAAAAGGGGGTCGAGAGAAAAAAACATCAGGAACATACTCAGAAGTATCTGTAAAATGATTGTATTACTCTTGAGGGGCAACTCACGCTGTTAATTTACCCTTTCGGTTTGAGCCCCCTTAACCCTTAAGTTTTTCCCTTTTTTTATATTTAAACTCGGTTTATTTAAGAGAAGGGTAATCACTTACGAAAATTGTGCAAGCCATACATTTAATTGAAATGCCCTTTTAAGCAAATGCAGAGTATTAACTATTGATTAACTCAATTGACTCCATTGGTAAGTAATAAATTGAACGTTATACAACTTTACGGAGATCGGTCATGTTGAGTGCTTGTAGTGTACTTGCAAACTATCACCTAAAACCAAGGTAATTTTCCTATTAATTCTGTGATGGTTCGAATCCTAGGGAAGTCCGTTAACCCATATACAACTTTACGGGGATTGGTCATGTTGAGTGGTTGTAGAGTACTGGCAAACTATCATCTAAACTACTAGGCTTAATTTAGTTAAAAGGGTTTTATCAGAGCTTATGAGTCCCAAAGAACTCTTAAACTATGAAAAAAGTACTTGCAAGAGAGTGCTTCACAATTTGCCGGTAAGTTGGTCGGTTAGCAAACAAGGGTAACCTTATGTAAGCCGTAACCTTATGACGAGCAAAATCATAGCTTGCATCCGTGCTTGTAAATATGTCAACTTGAGAAAGTCTCGTCAACTATATACTACATCCTAGATGGTCTTAAGGTACCTTTCAACTGGTTTAAAATAATCTGGTAAAATCAAATAAAATAATGAAGTGTAAAAATGTTTTTCTGTTTCTTACCCAATTAAACCTCCTACTGGGAAAAGCATTTTTTTTAACTCTAAGAAATATAATATTAGTTTGTAGTATATTTCTTTAAATCTCATTACAAATATTTTTTAAAGGCATCGCATAGCTCTCAATTAAAGCAAATGGAATTGACCATTGACAGATTTAGTGTAATGAAGTTTACTAGATCTCACTTTTTACCTTAGCGCGGGTTTTTCCACAAACAATCTAGGTTTGCAAAACATGTTTGGGGAAAATCGCTACAAAATCCATTCTACTAGAAGTTTAAGCATATTTTTTTATCTATTACGGTTGATGATGTATGAAATATACTATCCTCCGGAAAAAATTAAAAATGTTTCTCTTACTTCAGTTTTCCAAGCGTGAGGGAAGATAGATTAATTTTCTTAAATACCTAGATTTTCTCTATTTAAAGGATATTAAATGTAGTTGTCATTGAAATTCATTGAGTCTTATTATTTCCGGATCATGGAAGAGGAAGAATTGTAGAAGAAAGCGAGGTCAAATCGGAAATTGATACGATCCAGCTGATGGATCACTCTGACAGTGTGCCATTGTTCAAACAACCAACTCTGGTCCGTTTATATCAAGAAATTGAACCAAGTTTCTTTCCACCGCCTTCTTCAATCGTGCTTTTTCTTATTAACAAAATATTGCTACTAGAATAGAATACTCCAGAAACATCTTCTCTTGTAGGTTTACCTTTCCAGGAGTTAGTCTTCCATTTCCTATGGCTGTTGAATACGATGATCAACTTAGGTAAACGTAATAGTTGGTTGTTTTGACTGAGATTTTGTGGTACCACTTCATAATTATGACTACAGAGGTTAATAAAATGTAACACAACAATATTGTCACCACAATTTTTAATAATTAATATACGAGTTTCGACTTATAATGTCATTATCAGTATGTGTGTTAACTTAGTAAGAGTAAATACTGTACTAAGCTAGCTATTTTACAAACATTTCTTTTATTTTATGGTAAATTAACAAAAGGTTTAGGTAAACGTATCAAGTTTTTACACACGAAACGAGTTATATTAGTTCAATAAATATTGAAGTAATTTTTTGTCAAGTATCATCATAATCAGGTTTTTACATATTCATTACTGCAGTCATCATGAACATAAAGGTTTTTGGGTGATGATAGTAGGTTAAAGAATGAGAATCCAAAGTTTTCCTTCCCTGGTAAATCGAAATGCTGCCCCAATCTTTAATATAGCTAAAAGTTCAATTTTCTTTCTTTTTTTTTTTTTTTTTTGTTTCAATCAATAATGCGATTCTTAACCTGCCTATATACCTGGACTATATAACTTCTAAACACCGCGCCGTATTTACTTACACATTCCAACCACGGAAGGCTATGATAGGCTTTTGCTGATGTTTTCGCATATGTAACATGGTTTGAGCATTCACATAAAAAATGTTTGACGGTTAAGGTTAAAGTGTTTATAAGGTTCATAGTCTGACGCGTTCAGCCTTTGGTATTGTTATAAATATCAACATTAGTTGTTATAAACGGAAAGCAACTTTAGAGTTGTTAAGAATCCTGTTGCTGTCTCAACTCGTTTATCAAACGTGTTTATCAAATATTGACGTGACGGTTTATATATTATATAATATTTAATTAAAAGATGTTGACTGAAAGTGCAACATTAGATTCTCAAGCTAATGCCTGTAACATTCTAGGATCCTTTGTTCGGGTTCATAATCACGTAGCATTCAATAAGAGAATCCTATTTCGGAAGGGACTTTAATAATGAGCGCTGTGACTTGCCAGACTTTCATTGTCGTGAGACTCAGCTGAAATGTGAGCCAGGACTCAAACCTGCTACAATCAATTCGAACAAATAATCCCTGTGGGTACTAGGCATTTAAATTATGCGGTCGCCAAAGGAAAATATTTATGTTGTTATAGTTAAAAACGTCATAATTATCTATGAACGTTTTAATCATTACAAGTGTAAAACCTTCAGACGTTTACCGTCATTACAGAGAAAGCTAGATTGTTAAAACAATTTGTCATCCATGAATATATGACAGGTGAAATACAATTTAATAACATTTAACATTTATTTTAATATAATAAGGGATAGAGAATCAATGCTTCATCTGCAATTGATTAGTATTACAAACGAATTTATGACAATATTTATTTTTTATCTTGTCTAGGATCTACACATTGCAAGTGATGGAACCTTGAACAAACTATAAATAATGTTATAGATTAGGTTTGTGCTGCTAGTGGACCAATAAATCTATATTTTACAGACGCTGTTTCCACTTAATGATTGAGATTTATTTTAGTTATAACGATAATTCTTCAATTTTTTATCGTTATTTGTTTTGTGCTAATAGTTGGGTGCGGGGGGCGCTGGAGTTCGGTCTGTTGTAAGTTCGAAATAACAAGTTGAGAGCGGAGGGAGTGGATTAGTTTTGGTTGATTGTGCCCAACCACAAAGAAATAGGGGAGTGGGTGCGGAGTAAATGCAGTAAGAGTCGTTGCGTTGTAGAATGACAAGGAGAGTCCGTAAGGTTATCGAGGTTAAGCCGGATCATCTGGTACCAGGGTATATAGCTATGGCGGATTGCAAGCTTTTGTCTAGGCGTTTGGAAACCAGAGTCACCGTTCTGTCTCCAAAGCGCCGGTGTCATAGTGACTGGGGCAATTGCACGCAATAGATAAAACGATCTATCTGGAATACTGTCCGATTGTGACCAGTTTTCAACTTACCCACTCACTGAGTATCGAGTCTTGGGGTGAACACATCCAGAACGCGGCCCATTAGTACCACTGACCACTGTACCTCTTAACCCGTCGAAACAAGTCTTTCTCTCCCCTACATAGATGGTCACGCAGCAATCTCTTTTGGCTGACACTACAACCACCTCCACTATCTGCTTGTCATAATGGATAATAATACTAATAATAATTAAGATAATGGAAACGAAAAACTCTAAAAGTACTAGTTCAACGCGTAAAAGTAATTGTTTGGGTGAAGTAAAGTGGGAACGAGTAAAGGGTACTTGAGCATTGTGGCAGGAAACTCATTTAGCGCAAATTTTGGTAAGGATGGTAATTTTGCGGAACGCAGATTAACGGCTCTGTCGTGTAGTTACAATTCACGCATTTTAATTTGAAAGAAATTCTAACGAATCTCAGATGATCTACTAAATGAAGGACAACATCCGTGAATAAAATAGAGTACTATCGTGCGTATACATTATAAAGCCTAGGATCATCTACCAAATAAAGGACAGTGGAGAATATAAAGGAATAAGCCAATAAACATTACGACAGGTGCAAGAACGCTCTTTAGAAAGAGCACTAGAATGTCATGCGCAAAACTGTGGCCATATAAAGGACATAGGATAGGGCGGGGCTAGTTTAGCGTTTTATTAAAAAATCTATCGTGACTCTTACTCGATGCATCAGATTAACTTAATTATTCCTTCAATGTTGGCCAAGTAATTCACCCTGCTTTAAACTTTTTCAAAAAGTGAAACTATTTCAGATATGGTTTAGAAGATATTATCATTAAAGCTAGAAGGTGTTAGATGCTCATCCTGCTATACGGGAGGAGTAAGTTGAGGTAAGGTTAATAGTTTCAATTGTGATATGGTAGTTGCATACATCTACATTAAAACTACAGTTGATAATTAAATATTTATTTTGAGTTCCTCTAATAATGCGCATTGAAGCCAACAACAAACTCTGCATACACAGGGGGAAAAATCACGACCAACTTATTTTTAATTTTTTACTAACAAATAAACAAAACAAACGTGCCCCATATTATATCGCCGAGCTTCAATGACTCGTAATGCGTTCCCTCTCTCTTCCCCCTCTATCCGCTATTTTAAGTATTCTCGTGAAATCCGTAGTTTTTGAGATATTTAAATTACCCAACTTGCCAGAGGAGATAGACAGATCAAAATAGACTTCAGCGCCGGGACTCGAACCACGGACCTCCCCGTCATTTCCTGTGCGGGAGCTCTAACCAATTAAGCTACACTGAAGAATAATTTCCTCTGTCGATAAAGAATTAAGCTTTCAAATTTTGCTAAAAGTCTTAGAAGTCAACAAACGAAAATAGAACTAGACCGAGACAAGTCAAAAACGCTTGTAATTATAAAGTACCCAATTAGTACCTGTACTTGTACAATCATTAGAAATTCAATTTTTTAAGTTTTTGGTAGTCTTCATACTACGGAACGTTTAAATTTTAATTTAAATCAAATTACACATATATTATACTACTTTTCAGATTAAGTACAAATAATTTCCATGAAGTATATTTTTGTTTATAAAATAATAAACCTAACATTTTAAAATAAAAAGTTTACACTTATTCTATTTTTAAATGGTCTATAGAGACTTTGAAAAATTACCTATAAATATAATCTTTCTTCCTTTGAATTCTGACTGTATATGGCATAGAATTCAATTAATTTATTTTTTATGTTCTTTTCAATGGAATTAGTAAATAATATAACTACATTACAGCACATGTATCTGTTCTATGTTAAAACCATTTTTTGAGACTGAAATATTCCATTCACCTTTTATATTGAATGCTAGTTTAGGTGTTCAAAATTTCAAATACATATAAGGTAAAACAATTTTCTAGAGAATAAATTATAGTTTCATTGACCGCTATTCAATCTAAACCACTCAACCCTAAATTATAATATGAAAATGAGCTGAATCTCAAATCGAGTACAAATACAGTGAATTTGTAACGAAGTGACATTTGACAGAGCTGAAATGAAATGTTTATACCGTTAATTACAATAATACAATCAAAAGTCGATAAAATCCGAACGTTATGACATTGTAATTGTACTTTCAATATTTTGAAAGTGAAATTCAATACGGTTTATTGTAATGTAAGCTGTATAATATCTATTCGAAATAATAATGAATAAATTATGAAACTGCGAGCTACCCTTTAGCCAGTTATTCATGTATTTCTTAGACCCTAGTTCACTTGCGTTCTGAAAAAGAAAAGAAAACAACTGGCCAGCAGTAATTATGTAGGACATGAATTAAGATAGGCTACACCATTTTGACCTTATTTTAAATACATACGAAAAGAAAACAACTTGCCAGCAGTAATTATTTTGGACATTAATTAAGATAGGCTAAACCATTTTGACTTTATTTTAAATACATACGAAAAGAAAACAACTTGCCAGCAGTAATTATTTTGGACATGAATTAAGATAGGCTACACCATTTTGACCTTATTTTAAATACATACGAAAAGAAAACAACTTGCCAGCAGTAATTATTTTGGACATGAATTAAGATAGGCTAAACCATTTTGACTTTATTTTAAATACATACGAAAAGAAAACAACTTGCCAGCAGTAATTATTTTGGACATGAATTAAGATAGGCTAAACCATTTTGACTTTATTTTAAATACATACGAAAAGAAAACAACTTGCCAGCAGTAATTATTTTGGACATGAATTAAGATAGGCTAAACCATTTTGACTTTATTTTAAATACATACGAAAAGAAAACAACTTGCCAGCAGTAATTATTTTGGACATGAATTAAGATAGGCTAAACCATTTTGACTTTATTTTAAATACATACGAAAAGAAAACAACTTGCCAGCAGTAATTANAAAAAAAAAAATCCTATTTTATTTATTAAAATATACTTACGTTACAAAATCATGTCAGTTATAAATTAATAGAAGTATAAAAGAAAAATAAAATAGATTGTATAATTACTTTGAAAACTTGAATGTCTTGAAATGACTTCCTTGCAAATAAAGTTTTTCTTGTTTGAAGAAATAAATAATTTATTTAACCTTGTCTATAATGAAGACAAACGTATAATACATTAGTTACAACTAGATTATTATTTGATTGCAGTTTAAAGTCCGCTACTTAAAAAAGAAGAAGAAGAAAAAATACAGATGCATAAATAAAATAAATTATAAAAATCACAGGGAAGTACTTAGGACTTAGGTATATCCCAAGTATTTTTTAGAATTTTACAGATTATTAGTATATACGTTATTATGATATGAAATCACTTTTTTTTATCCTGTTCTATATGAAAATAAACAGATAATATATCTGTGTATGGGAGGTAAAGGGCACTATCTTCATTTTTTACGAAATTGAGGTTTTAACAGTTTCCTATTTATCTTTTCCCCCTTTTTTAGAGGTACAAGGCACTATGTCCTAAAACTAAAACTCACGGATTTAGCCAGTTGGAAAAAGCACTATGAACCAACATGCTGGGGAGGTAAAGAGCACAATTTGGACATGCAGCTGTTCACCTCCAGAGAATTAAGAATAAGTTAGCACTATGTCAAGATAGTGCCCTGGGTATAGTTCACTTAGTAGAGTGAGAGAGCTACTTGTCTTATCAGTATGGCCTTACATACTAGGGTGGGCCGAAAAAACTCATTTTTTTATTTCGAAGTCGTAATAGTGCGGAAAAGTTGCGAATTACATAGACTAANAAAACAACTTGCCAGCAGTAATTATTTTGGACATGAATTAAGATAGGCTACACCATTTTGACCTTATTTTAAATACATACGAAAAGAAAACAACTTGCCAGCAGTAATTATTTAGGACAAGAATTAAGATAGGCTACACCATTTTGACCTTATTTTTAAAATCTATGCTGGATTCTTCCATAAAACACGTTAACATTATAGATCTCAGTGAACAATATACATGTTTGGCAACTAACTACAAAATCCAGGTCCTTTTTCAAATGTGAGCTTGACAATTTATTATTAGATGTATTTGTAGCTTTAAGTAGAAATAAATAAAATAAAAATAGTAAGAAAAAGTGGAAACAAGCCTTAATTCTTCTGAAAAATTTTCAGAGACATCAATGTCCTTGGTCAAAGTATTTTAAGCATTTTACAGTGCCACTTATCTTCCTGAGTTTGTGATCTTGGAGTGATCTTAATACATCCGTATTATAAAT
>KZ651093.1:862449-883059 GCA_001010745.2 Gerris buenoi | reverse complement strand
ATTTTTCTGCCGCAAGTAGATAAAATATTGTATGCAACAAGGCAGCAAAGGAAACATTTCTGCCTCGTTTATTCATTGCCTGCCGAGGCGAAGCCTCGGCAGTCAAATAGGTAAATTACCTGTCTCGGCTTCGCCTCGGCAGTTAATTACCATAGCCTATCCTCGCCTTCGGCTCGGAGGCTAATCTAATCACTCGTCAGTAAAATTCCATTTTGCTGCCTAGTTACATAAATAACTATTAACTACGGGAAACAGTCAGAGAAAAACAAGCTCCAGCACCGGGATCCGTGGAGTCTAATTCAGTCAGCGCTGGAGTCTATTTTTCTCTGACTGTTTCCCGTAGTTAATAATAATTATAATTTGATTTACATTAAAATATTCTGTATCAAGTGGTGTACCGGTCTAGGAGGAAGTGCTGACGCGGGGGTTCATAGCCCCCGCCGCGTGACCTGCTCACGGAGCCTACCGGAGTTCACTCTGTGTCCGGCCCTCTTACAGTAGAGTTCAAAATAGAGTTCAATAGTAGTTTCTGTTAATCATGTGTCTTTTTATCAAGCAACCTATCACCAATCATCGGCCCGTTACAATTGGTGGCAGCGGTGGGATCATCAAGGTAGGTCATAGCAATTATTTATTTATTTTTTTTCATTCATATATACACTCATTCACCCACATATTATCAAATTTACTATGACTTCTCATCCAACCATTGAAGTAAACGGCCAAGTGGGTTATTTGGCATCATATATTTCAGATCTAAATAAAAAAAATCACAGATGTCGTGTCCGAAGCGGCCCAATTGCGAAGAATTGGCCAAACAAACACTTAGGTCTTCTAATCTTACAGATAATTTTACCCGAAACCTATCCATGGTAAATAACGTTCCAATATTCGCTGGAACGGATACAGGACTCCCAATTACAGACTTTGAACATAAATTAGAACATTGACGTTGTCGTGTTGGACAGATAACGATAAACTCCACATATTATCAATAAAATTAACAGGACCCCTTTATTACAAAACCTTTATGACCACTATAAATTCACCAACACTTACATACAACACGGCTATTACACTACTAAAAGAAATATTTATATCGGAACAAGATCCCGCTTCACTCTTACACCGTTTTTCCAATTTAAAAATACAAGAAGGTGAATCCTTAGAGAGTTTTGCTGATAAAGTCAGCGTCATTTATTTTAAGTTGACAACATTAAGCTAGGTGTCCATCTGAGACTAAATCTCGAGACCTAGTCTTGAGATTAGTCTCAAACCTTTTGCGGTATCTCTCCGAGACTGGTCTCAGCCACATGTCCACTAGTGACTTTAGTCTCGAGAGCGAGTCTCCATACTAAAAAGTCTCAGATGGACACTAACCTTTAGCCCACACGGATCCCAAATCACTATTAGACAAGCTTATAGACAAAATATCGACAAATTCCTTTGTCGATGCACTTCCTCAAAATTAAAAAAAAAATCCGGTACAATTAAAATTCCCGAAAACTTTACAGGAAGCAAAACAAATCGTGACTGCAATTCGAGACATAGATAAATANTTGACAGTGAGACATTTCATGTAACTTTTTGGTGTGGTTTTTTTAGTCACGCATATTGGAGCATAATGTAGAGCTACTGCACGCTACTTTCGATAAACTATAAAATTTTCATACAAATCACATTAGTACTTTCGAAGCTATAGGGTAAATAAATGTATGCTTGTGCGCATGTAGAAGAAAAACAAATGAACGCAAAGTGTTGTAACTTATATGAGACCATCAATGGGCAAATCATGATCTACCATACAAATTTAATTAAAATCGAACGTGTAGTTTTTAAGTTATGGTGGTTCCCAACAATTAAACGACAGACCGACACGGAATCAAACATGTTCCCTCATATCTGAAACGGATTTCTGTCTAGGAATTTTTCAAATCGAAGACCTAAAATTTTTTCGTTCTTCGGAACGATAACATAGCTTCCGTTAGCTCCGGTAAGCTCGGTAGCAATACCATACAAAAATATAATGTTTAAATCAATCAACACCAAGAATCAAGCAGAGAGTTCAAAAAAGTATTCCGGGTAACAATTATTATGAGGAAGCCAAGGGAGAAAGAATAAAGAACGAGGGAAAAAAACAGACTGTGATAGAGATAAGGAAGACTTTGAGACGTGCTCTACTCAGAGATCAAAACTAGTTCAATTGATTATGTCAATTGTTAAATTTTTAGTGTGTTAGTAAGTAGTTTGATTTAAGATTTTAATCCTAGGGCTAGAGTGGGAGAGACCCCAAACTAAGTGTCGCGTTCTCGGTTACCTTCGAGTCCGTTTTTTCCTCTAGCCTAGTACATCGTCTAGTGCAACTATGAATAGCTCCTGCAACTGCCTACTTCCCTGGTACCAGTGGAACTCTTTTCGGCTAAGCGCGGTAGGGGAAAAAAGCCCTACAGCTGGAGACTGGATTTACCATCCCTGTTACACTTTTCTGAGTTATTAGGTAACGTAACGCTTTTTGAGGTATGTTCCATAGCCTAAAAATGAAATGTCAATAATAATAACACCCGCCAATCCCCACAAAAAATAAATAATGACAGACAATCACTGAGAACACCATCCCCAATTAATAAATCACGACCTCCCACCCCTTGTTAATATTTTCGGGCTATGCACTGGCATAGCGAGCGTATGGTCAGCAATTCCCCTAATTCGTCTCGTAGCAATTCACCGCGCAGACATTTTACACAGTACACCAACAAATACAGACAATCCCGCTCACCAACAATAAAATGCATCATTTTTATGTTTCCAATTTTCCGGATATGGGCATAAAAAATCCCAGTTTCCGACAAATATACGTCAAAGACAGAGTAAGAATTCCCCCGATTAAATCAATAAGGTGCCACATTTGCGATTTATTCGGACATGCTACTAAGGAGTGCACACGCTTCACGAATCACCCAAACTCCACGAAGGGTTGGCAGTAGACCGGCTGCAAACCCAGCACATAGCACTTCTGGTCAAGACACAAAGAAAAGACACAAAGAACACATTTAAGGATACAGATGGCACACTCGCACAACTCAGCACACAGTTTTTTCAAGATTCAAAGGGTATACTAAGGCACAGAGTCTCAAGCAAGTCAAATTCACACAAACATGTAACATGGCACCCATCAACATGCGTAGAGTCACAAGAACAAACACAACCAACACAGCATTACATGGCACACACCTATCAATGACACATATAAATATGATACACGCGAAATAAACGGCGACATAGGACATAGTCACAGAAAACTATCACAATGGGACACACACTTACAGAGGTGCAACAATTAATTTGCCAGAGTTGTTGGCAGCCCAAGTTAATTTACCAGAAAACAAGGGAATAGCAAAAACTATTACAAATAGCACAGACCAAGCACTCACCACAAAATTAAATTCACAAATTTCAAAACTTCAAAAGTTATTACAAGACACAACAATCGATTCACCACTTTACACCAGAGCACACCAATTTATCAATGCACAACATTAATCATACACCAAATCAACACTTACAAGACACCATACTCATACCAGCATTTTCGAGTGATCACGATACTAGTTTACTTATGCCCGCTACAATCAATGGTCAATCAGTTAAATTGTTGTTAGACACAGGTACGTCAATCTCGTTAATACACAAGTCTTTGGTCACATCTTTCTACCCGACTTCAATCCGTCTTCAAAGGATTTCCGGGAACTCAATGCATGCATATGGCGAGAGCGAGGGTCAATTTCAATTAGCTGACAATGTAATTTTTAGAGATCGGTTCATTTTAGCAGACATACCAGGCAATTATCATGGTAGGGATATTTTGTATAAGTACAAAGCAATAATAAATTTTAAAGATTCTAAATTTATTTTTAATGGTAAATGTATTCTCTATTCGCAAGGAACCAAACAGTAAATCAGAACGGTAATAACATATAATATATGTGTCAGATGTTCAAGCAATTCAAACATCGATCACATTTTTGCCAATCCCACGAAGTGACCTAATTTCACCACTCTTGATTTAGTTTCTAGTTTTCATTCAATATCTCTCACACCAGAGGCGTCAGAGAAGACAAGTTTCGTTGCACCTTTCGGCACTTGGAAGTTCGAATCTTTACCTTTCGGAGCGAAGAACAGTCCGGCTGTTTTCCAACGTTGTATGGACGCAATTTTATCTGGCCTAATAGGTGAAGAATGTTACATATTTATTGACGACATACTCATTTTTAATTGCAACACATTCGAAGACCACTTAAACTCAATTTGTTTAGTACTACAAAGATTTAAAGATTCCAATTTTAGTATTCAATTAGATAAATTTTTAGTTCAAGAGTGCACGAATTTAGGTTATTTAATTTCATCAAAAGGGCTTAGCCCTGATCCAAGTAAGTTAAAAGCAGTGCTAGATGTCCAATTCCACAAAAGCAAAAAGATGTACAAGCATTTTTAGGAGTTACTAGAGTTACTAAGAACTCGCGTAGATTGTGGTCTTATATTACCCATGCTATGTTCTCAATATTGCTACCAGGATAATTTTTCGGTGAAAGCAATAGTAACATTCATTTGCTACTCATACTCATAAAGCCTTAAAACAATGCATGGCATGCTGAATACAATCTTACTCTTTAATCGNTAAATCAATTATTTTATACAAAAATAGATTCTAAATATTCTTTTAGTAATTTTGGAACAATAAACAAGTTTTTTCAAAGGAATCTATCCATTACTCTTAAAACTAGTGATGCGGTGCATAAAATCTCGCGTAGATTGTGGTCTCATATCACCCATACTATGTTCTCAATATTGCTACCTGGATAATTTTTCGGTGAAAACCCAACATATTCATTCAACCTAAAAAGAGCTTTAAAATTATTTTACGTAAAACAACTTATAAGAATAAGCTGACTTTTAACACCCTCATCTCGGTCACATTTGTTGCAAAACTTTTGTAACAATAGTTACAGATTCATTTGCCACTCATAAAGATTTGGAAAACAATGTATGGCATACCATGCTGACTAAAATCTTCCTCTTAATTATTGGCCCCAATATTAAATTTCAAATTTTCAAACGAAGCTGAGATGCTGTGAGTCGAATTTAATTTCGTATATAAATTCGCAAGTTCTCGGTACTAAAACTGCTTTCCTTTCATCTGTACATAATTCTTATTTAATAAAGTTATCACCACGCTCACCTGCGTTTTTACCTACATAATCTTTGTTTAATTAAATTATTGCTGGCTCGCTATGCTCGCCTGTTATTAAAGTATTTGTCCGTATTCTTTATTTAATGATATTAATGCAGGCTCATAAAGTATTTATGAATAATTATTTTTTAATAAAATTAATACATGCTCGCTGTGCTCGCCTTTTTTTATCCTTTAAAATACCTGTAACCAATTAACATGTCACATGTCGTGCAGACTTTTTTTAGTTCTCGTTATATTGGCCGCCATTTTGAAAATTTTGTGTGAAACTTTAATAGTTAGATATTCCTTTCCTAGACTTCAAAAGCTTTAAATTGATGTATAACATGACATACTGACTAAAAACTTTTTGTTTAGTCGTCCGCCATATTGGCCGCCATCTTGAAAATATGAACTATGACATTTTATTAGTTACAAATTCTTTTTCTTCTCTTAAAGACCTTTAAAACGACATAATGTCACATTATGCTGACTATAAAACTTTTTATTTTAGTCGTCCGCCATATTGGCCGCCATCTTGAAAATATGAGCTGTGAAATTTTATTAGTTAAAAATACTTTTCCTTCTTTTAAAGACCTTTAAAACGATGTATAACACATTATGCTGACAAAAACTTTTTTTTTAGTCGTCCGCCATATTGGCTTCATCTTGAAATAGTCAGTGCGGAATTTCCAAAAACTATACACTTCTGAAAAATGCTGAGATGCATATATGTACCAAATTTCGTTGAAATTGATCAATTTTTACTCCAGTTATCGTTAGACAAACAATAAACTTTTCAAATCCCAAGTCTCTGAAATGAAGAACTTACTGCGAAGAGGCTAAAATTAAATGCATTGTTGTATACAAATTCGTATCCTTGTGCTGCGACGCTCAAATGAAAAAATCATATTTTTTATTTGAATTAAGTTTGTGGTGTGAATTTGCCAAGTCAGAAAAGGTATTTAAATTTAAACGTGTAGAGTGATTTGGGAAAGAGAATAGAGAGAGGAACAGACAAACATCATGTTCTTGCACTGGATAAATTAGACCTAATGGAACTTACTCGGACAGTGGGAGACTTGGCTAAACCTATGATCTCACTACTTTTTACGCGAGACGGCTTATTTTTTTACACTAGTGTTTTTGTTGGGATACTTGTTTAGTTTGAATAATTTATTTTAAGTTTCAGATTTTGTAGGGTGGGCTAATTAGCCTTTCGAAATCTGTAGGGTAAGCTAAGTCCCCCCTAGACACCCCCTAGTTCCGCCTATGATCAAAAGTGTTATTATGAAGGCAGATGCGCTAGTTATATGATAACATAATGATGACTATGACAATTCATAGAAACACTGACACACTCATACATTCACAACTTAATCTTGACGTCATAGCTGCTAGGCTATATAAGCTGACCACACCCAAGACTAGATGCACTTTATTCATTTTCAATTTGCCACTTGTATTTATTATACATCTCAAGACCTGCTGTTGTTGTCTCCAACACAGGTCAAGATCAAAGAGGCAGTATATGTAACTTTAAAAAATTGTATGTTTATCTAAAAATAAACTTTTTAAAAACACAGTTTAGTGAGTGATAACTATAATTGGCGCAATCGGAACAGACCAACTTTGGGTCAACTGAGTGGACATCAGTTGATTTTTCTGCTAAGAATTTACCAAGACGTTGGACCAAGAATTTCGAGAGAACGACTCTGTGGGCCAACCTGACTTCCGGAACTTCACCGAGAATAACCGGAGCGGCTGGACCTTCCTCCACAGTTTTTCTTCTACATGGAAATGATAATGATATCACTCCTATTGTGAGTAGAATTTAAAATTGAATTTAATTTATTATGATATGTGTAAAGCAATATTAATCAAATACGATAATATCAAAATATTTTTATAAAGCAATTTTTTTATGTACATATATATATAAATAATAATAAATTAAAAAAGGCAGAACAAAAGCCGTGGATATGTCGCACGTACTTGAAGAAGAAAATTTCTTGTATTCTCTTAGAAAGTCATCTAGCACCCAAAGTAATTATAATCCTCCACCGAGAGTGACTCTTATATGAATAATGATAATAATTTAAACAACAGAAACAACAATAATAATTTTAATAACTATCAAAGAAATAATAATAATCAAAGGTATAACAATAATATCAATTTTAATATTAATAATCCAAGGAATCACAAAAATAACTATAATAATAGATTTAACAATCGAAACATGAATTATAGAAACAATGGCGATAGCCAAAATAATAATAACATGAATTATAACAATAATAACCAAAATATGAATTATATAATAATAGAAACAACCAAAATAATAATGAGAAATTTGTAATGTTTTTTTACAAAAATATTGGCGGGGGCTTAGGGTCATTTGATTGTTGACGCACAGAAGCATTCGGTTCAGTCAGTTGGGATAAAACACCATAGGGGTTTGGTGTAGAGGAGCTTGATGTGGAATGCTGACCTTCTTTGGAGGCCTGCAATGCAGGTTTAGCAAGATCGCCTCCAAGAAGGACGCTTTGCATAGCTGTAGAGCTGAGCGGACCTAGGCTAAAGAGCTGTCAGTGGTCAATGTTTTCTTCGGGCGTTGGCGCGACGATGTTTTGGATTTGCAGCGTTTCTTTCTTTGACCCGCAGTCTTACTTATTTTAGCAAGAGATAAAAAAGTTTATCGCCCTCCACTTGTAAACATCCCTATCCTAAGCGGCCAGTAAAGTTCCATATTACAGCCCTGGGGCCGGTAATAATGCGTGCTTTATCATTACAGGGCCGCTAGTAGTTCTCAGGGTCAGCGCTGTCAGTGGTCAATGTTTACTTCGGGCGTTGGGGCCACGATGTTTTGGATCTGCAGCGTTTCTTTCTTTGACCCGCCGTCTTACTTATTTTAGAAAGAGTTAAAAAAGTTTATCGCCCTCCACTTGTAAACATTCCTACCCTAAGCGGCCAGTAAAGTTCCATATTACAGCCCTGGGGCCGGTGATAATGCGTGCTTTATGATTACAGGACCGCTAGTAGTTCTCAGGGTCAGCTGTTCAATTTGTAAACAATCAATATTTGCATAACGGCGGTTTGTTTTGGTACTGATATAACCTTAATATGCATTTTTATTGATTTGGAAAATTACGGCAAAATAGTTTTTTTGTAGGTAGTTTACATGTGGTGGGCGATAAAATAGTGTACGCACCACGAGCAGTAAGCGCTATGACAGGCCTCGGGCGTTAAACGCACTCGTGCTTTCAAACTTCGCCTTCGGCCTGTAATAACGCCCTTACTACTTTAGGTACGTAAACAGCTATTGTTTACCTTTAGGAGGTTGCCGGGTGACCTTGGAGATAAGAGGTCGACCTACCCAGCCTCGTCGAAACAGCTTCTTCTTTTTATTTAAAAAAGCAACAGTAAATCTATTTAAAAATGATAACTAAAACACTTCTGATTTAAATAAAACTTTAAGAAAATATACAAAATAATAAACTGAACCACCTAGTATAAAAATTAAAAAAGAAATAGACTATAAATGGGTTAAAGTGGGAGCCGATGTGTAAGCTTGGAACTCTGGCACTTGAGTCCTCGATATGAACAGTTACTTTTAATAAGCAAACAGCAAATTAGTTTTGTGAAATGTAAACTCGCTAATCGTGCGTTAAGGTGAAAAATTCTTCTTTTTCACCGCCCTAGGGCAGTGAAAATGAGGAATTCTTAAGCATTATGAGACGCGCATGCGCAATGAATACAAGTGCGTAAAGAATCACTTTCTACGCCTCTAAACAGAGATACAATGTTTATATTTCGTAACAATCGTAGATAAAATACATTTAATGTTATTGTTAAAGAAGTTAAGTTAAAGGAAAATAAATACATATTGTTAACAAAATATATGTTGTTTCATCTCATCTTTTAGGTATTTATATTAATATAAAATTTATTTATTCATTTTATACAAATACTAGATATATGTTTATAACAGTACGGAGAGCAAAATACAATTTTTTTTACCCGTTAACACAGTATTTATAAATTAAATATTTGTACTAAAATTATAAATAGTTTCCTTTATTTGTAGTATTAAGTCCCTACAAGTTTAAACAATTTGAACAAGGATAAAAAGTAAACAATTATTAAAAGAAAAAAAATGTTATTTTAAATGTTTATTTAACCTATTAAAATCAGTTATAAACATTACATAAAACGTTTATGTTTAATCACAGTTGTTAAATAGTTCCTTCGTTTAAAACAGGATTTCAACTTTTCAGAACGACAAATAGCTGCTATGACCGTAACCGATAAGCATAAGAGAAATAAAACGATAACGATAACGAAGGTGTGTTGACTGCGTTCTTCTAGTCAACATTTTCCGTCGTTCTGGTCGCACCATTCAGGTTGCAGAGTGTCTGGTGTGAAACCACGATGAACCATGCGACCCCTGTGGTACATAATCCTGTTCTTAGCGTCCTTCCACGTCATGGAGGAACCTGTCCATAATCTTTCTCCCAAAGCCGCTCCTCTTGGCCATAACCTAATTAAAAAAAAAAAAAATGATTTAAAAACCCATTGATTTAGTTAGTTGGTCTTAGTATATACAGGGTGATTCACGATAAATGTTACAAACTTCAGGAGGTGATTCTATACTCCAAAAGCAACAAAAAATTTCCTCTTGACCCCTGTCCGATTCCTAAGTATAAGGGAGTTATTTCGATTTTTCTGTAAAACACGAGTTTTCTTCATAAAAATGGTCATATCTCCCAAAATGTTGGTTCTAAAGCAAATTTGAAACAACCATTAAAAAGCTCATTAAATTTTCAATAAGTTTGCAGACCTTAAAAGTTTCTAAACACATTTATCATAATTCCTATACAATCGCAATTGGAAAAAAAATTAAGTTTCTGAAATTCAGAAAATGTTATTTGTGTTTTACGCAAAACCAATTCTTTAGCCTTAGCCTGGCAAATTTTTCGAAAACTTCTCCTTTTACTAAGCTTTCGAACGGTATACTCCACTTTGTGATTCCGTTAAAAATTGGTGGAGAAATTCAAGTTAGAACGCGAAAAAACGTGCGCTAGAGGGAGCACGGGGAAGCTAGAGGAGGGTTACAAACCAGCAATCCACACGCATTTCCTGGGAACGGTTTGAACGCGAGATTCCAAATTTGACACAAAAACACGCCCAAAACAGCACCGAATTTGTTGGCCAGGAAAATTGGTTTAGTGGACGTGGTTGATATTTAAACTTAAAACGTTGAAAAATGAAAAAAAAATAAATAAATAAATAAAGTTGTGTTTAAATAAAAATGGAATTTGGTGTTACGTTGTTTGGGTTTATTCATTCTGGATCAGTGTTATTAATGGTGTTTTGGGCGTATTTTGGGTCGAATTGGGAATATCCATTGGACCATTTTTTGGACTCCACAGACTCTAGGAGGGAATAACTATTTACGTTTCCTTCACAGTGAACTGCATGGACTCCTTGAGGACTTACTATTACAAGAAAAACGTCGATTGTTTTTTTTTTTNCACCATTAATAACACCGATCCAGAATAAATAAACCCAAACAACGTAACACCAAATTCCATTTTTATTTAAACACCACATTTTTTTTATTTATTTTTTTTTATTTTTCAACGTTTTAAGTTTAAATATCAACCACGTCCCAAAACCAATATTCTTGGCCAACGAATTCGGTGGTGTTTTGGGCGTGTTTTTGTGTCAAATTTGGAATCTCGCGTTCAAACCGTTCGAAAGTTTTCCTAGTAAATGCGTGTCGATTGCTGGTTTGTAACCCTCCTTTAGCTTCCCCGTGCTGCCTCTAGCGCTTTTCGCGTTCTAACTTGAATTTCTCCACCAATTTCTAACTGAATCACAAAGTGGAGTATACCGTTGGAAAGCTTAGTAAAAGGAGAAGTTTTCGAGAAATTTGCCAGGCTAAGGCTAAAGAATTGGTTTTGCGTAAAACACAAATAACATTTTCCGAATTTCAGAAACTTAATTTTTTTTTCCAATTGCGATTGTATAGGAATTATGATAAATGTGTTTAGAAACTTTGTGAACTGCATGGACTCCTTGAGGACTTACTATTACAAGAAAAACGTCGATTGTTTTTTTTTTTTTTTTTTTTTTTTTCATGGTAGGGCACCACTTACTTTAGTACACGCTGTACACGCTTAGTACTTTTAGTAGAGCGAATTTGAGAAAAATCAATTTCTTGTAATGGTATGTCGTCGTGGAGGCCATGCAGTTTACTTTGAAAGTATTATTCCCTCCTAGAGTCCGCTGAGGTCCTAAAAATGGTGTAATGGAGATTCCAAATTCAACCCAAAAACACACCTAAAACACCAGTTGGCCAGGGAAATTGGTTTAGTGGATGTGGTTTAAATTTAAACACCACCACTTTTTAACCATTCCAGAATGAATAAACCCCAAACAACGTAACACCAAATTCCATTTTTATTTAAACACCACATTTTTTTTATTTATTTTTTAACTTTTTAAGTTTAAACATCAACCACGTCCACTTAACGAATTTTCTTGGACGACGAATTCGGTGGTGTTTTGGGCGTGTTTTTGTGTCAAATTTGGAATCTCGCGTTCAAACCGTTCAAAAGTTTTCCCAGGAAATGCGTGTGGATTGCTGGTGCTTGGTTTGTAACCCTCCTTTAGCTTCCCCGTGCTGCCTCTAGCGCTTTTCGCGTTCTAACTTGAATTTCTCCACCAATTTCTAACTGAATCACAAAGTGGAGTATACCGTTGGAAAGCTTATTAAAAGGAGAAGTTTTGGAGAAATTTGCCAGGCTAAGGCTAAAGAATTGGTTTTGCGTAAAACACAAATAACATTTTCCGAATTTCAGAAACTTAATTTTTTTTCCAATTGCGATTGTATAGGAATTATGATAAATGTGTTTAGAAACTTTTAAGGTCTGCAAACTTATTGAAAATTTAATGAGCTTTTCAATGGTTGTTTCAAATTTGCTTTAGGACCAAAAGTTTGGGAGATATGGCCATTTTTATGAAGAAAACTCGTGTTTTACAGAAAAACCAGAAAACCCGAAATAACTCCCTTACACTTGAGAATCGGACAGGGGTCAAGAGGAAATTTTTTGTTGCTTTTGGGGTGTAGAATCACCTCCTGAAGTTTGTAACATTTATCGTGAATCACCCTGTATATATATTGGGTTAGGGACCGAAATCTTCTCATACTCGTGTGAAGATTGAAGATACGGTCATAAACCATGACGTCCCTCCTAGTTGTATTAAAACCAAGAGTGTCATCATCATGGTTTCCAGGCTTAAACCTGGTGGCGCCACTTTTTCGAGGAGCTTCCCATTTGTGTTTAAACAATGCTGGGTGGACATTGAGCGGGGGCCCGGTCCGGGAATGGAACCTGGAGCTGTGGTCAGAAGTGGTCACCCATCCATCGACTGCACCTGCTCGAGGCTGCTTAACTTGCCTCATCGCAAGGCGAGTGTTCTAGCCTCCGTGCCACCCAGGCCCCAAACAGGTAAACTTTACAAGCACAACTTGAACTCAAGTCTTGAAACAAAGCACGAATTTTGCCAAAATGGTATAGATTTGTAGATAATTACTGTGAAATTAGTTCGTAGATAATAATAATAATTTCGTCGCCATAGCAACGAGATAAATAGTTTGATAGATGAAATGTTGGTTCTTTTAGAGGACACTTAAAACCTCTCTCCGTGACATAGTTCGTCTATACAAGTATTTTAGACTTGATAATTCCTTAGGGAACAAATCTAGGATCTGCGGGAAAAATCACTTAAGCCATTTTACTAAACTTTACAGGAGAGCCAAAAAACGATCAGCCTTACAAAGCAACAACAGAAAATTATAGATTTCTCCTAAACAGCTATTTCAAGGAAGTTGTAATTTTTTGGTATTTTATCGATTGTCAAAGCCTTGTAAAATAAAATAGTTCATTCATCGGTTATCGAATTCAGTTGCTGATAACATTGACTTATGTCATTATGCCCTTTGACTTATGTCATTATGCCTTTGACTTATGTCATTATGTCTTTTGACTTATGTAATTTTATATATTGACTTTTTTTTTGTCCTTCGTCGATTGTTACAAATAATGTTAACGATAGTTGGATAAAAGAGAAAATATTTTATGGATTTTTTTCAGATCAGGATCTGTGGCTGGTATGGTTGTAGTGGGAAGATCTAACTAATATTGATGAAAACTTTTGGGCATTAAATACAAAATTCTGATTATGTCCCGTTCCTTTTCTGAACCAATAGAAAAAGAGTTACTTGAAATTGGTCGGATTATAGATGATAAAAAACTACTTACATTTCTTTTTATAAGAGAGACAGGCTAATATGGAGAGGATACATCTAATGATTTTTTAAAGCATTTGTGTAATGTAACCACTAAGGATTGTTCCATTTATAAATTTGTCGATCCATATTTTTTATCTTGCAAAATGACCTTACAAAAGTACTGCTACATCTATAAATTCATCACTTAAAAGTTCGTATACTGTGAATTTATCACTGCTTGATCATACTAACTGATACAAATCATAGGAATGATAAATTGCCATGACTTTTGATAAAAAAAAAAAAAGGTAACTTATGTGGTTTATCCAGAACAAAGATTATTGTAACTAAAGTTAGACAAAAGAACGTAAGTCGACTTATGTGCTTTTTCCAGAATTAAATTTATGATAATATTCCATTTAAGTAAAAAGGTATTATTTTATATAACCCATTTTGAGTGAGCTTTGACTTATGTGGGTTTTACAGAAGGTAAAGTAAGGTCTTGCGAATGCATTAATCAAATTTAAAAAAAAATTGACATTTTTGACTTATGTGGTTTTTCCCGCCGACCCTAGAAATTATCCATGATCTTAATGTATATATTGTAGATAGTTAATCTTAGTGCTTTGGCCAATCCTGATTTGAAATTCTCTTCTATTCTTTAAATCAAACCGTTTCAACTTGAGTGGTGGCACTTCGACAAAAACGGGTCATAAAGCGAAAGCGACTGCATTTACAGCCCAGGGTAACTGTTTTTACTCTGCGCAACCACTTAATCCTATCACAGACAGCTCCTTTCGGTTATAACTTCTTTGACATCTGTGTAAGGCCTTACAAAACTCCCTACAGTTCTCCTCGAGTTTTAAGGAAACAATTTATAAGAGTAGATTACAAAAATATATTGCACTTGTAAAAACTGTTTAATTTTCCGCGCCATTTTGATAAAAGACATGATATATTTTTGTCTCTTCCCCTCTCCTAAAACCACATTTCTGCTGCTACTAAAAATATGTAAAATGTGCGGTAGGGAAAATAAGAATAGAAATTGTGAAGAATATGACAAGCTGTCAGTTTTATATTTGTTTATAAAGTTTTATTTATTTGTGAAAAAAGATCTTAATTCTATTGTAGTGTACTGCGAGTATGTCAAAACTTAAACGTGATGTCAGAAGTAAAACTAGTCGGCGTAAGCAGCAAGACGACGACGCCGAAACTGGAGATTTCAGTCCAGAAAGAGGACATATCATTAAGGTAAACCCTCTACCCCCACTAGACTTTGATAAACCCGAAACTTTGGATGCCTGGGTAGCTAGGTGGGAACGATATAGAAGAATAAGCATATGCAACTCTATTTTTTAGGAATTGGGAGAGCAGCAGGCGGAAGATATTATATTTAGAATGTTCGAAATTTCAGAGGATATTGTACATTTTTACGACATAGTAGTTAATAAATTTCAAAACTGTTTTTCTCCGTGGATCAATATAATCTACGAAAGAGCGAAATTTAATCGGAGAATTCAAACCATAGATGAAACTGTCGATGCATTCGTAACTGATTTAGATAAAATGTGCAGATATTGTTACTTTAAAATATAAGAATTGAACTAATTAGAGATAGAATTGTTGTAGAAAAGATTCGAAACTAAGTGAGACCTTTTATGAGCCTTTAAAGAACGGAGAAGAGAAGCTTACAATTAAATTTTACCGTCGTTCTTGATACTTAACCAAATAGACTTGTACTGCATTGATCGTGATCGAAAATTTTGCTTGATTTTTTGGTTTTTTTTCTGGCTCAACGTAATTTACTTTTTGAATAACTGAAGAAGGTCATATACCTGTTACCAATGGAAGAATCATCTGCCTGTTCCGTCCACAGAGCTGCTTCTCCGCCCATAACGAGATGTTTGTTAGCTTCATAGTCAACTCCTAGATTTCTGAGAATCTGTTCTGGATCGTTATCGTAGACCTTCTGCCACGGGATGTAAGGTGAACACCAGTTATTACCGTTGCCAACCCATGCGCCGAATCTGAAAACAATATCAGAATTAATATAAAATTCACTCCCTATCATGCCAACAGAAGTGTATAAGTAAGGTCAAAAAGCATAATTGAATGCAGGCAAAATTAGATGACTTATCAACGAGATCTTTCAAGCTGGGCTCAAATAAATGTTCAATCGACCAAACGTCTCAAGCTTACCATAGATCTTAAATGAAATCAGCACAAGTGCCCTTTGGCCGCGCTTCCGCAGCTTTGACACGATAGCATAAGCTCTGGATTTTTAAATCTAAACATAGTAGGAATTTGTCATCTTAAAAGGTTTAATATGTTCTTTAAAATGGATATACTCAACTCTATAATTTTGTAAACAGTATATTATCCACTCAAAATAAACTTCTTGCATTATAGTATATTCAATAAAAAGACGTGGAAACACTTAAAGGAATTATTAAATATCTCATTACTGAATTACAATAATTTATTTACAAAATAGCTAGTTAACTAAATAACAATGAGTAAAGGGGAATATTGACTATTGAAATAGCTCTGGTTAAAAACCATATTTATATTCTCCTCTCTTATTGACACTACGAGACATCTGTTGGTGGAGTCCCGAACTACAATTCTCTCATTTTCCTACTTCAATTCTCATAATATTTCCCACAAAAATGAAAACAATAGTTTTAAATAAAACGATATAGTTTTAAATAAAACATCCAATTTTTAAATAATTTTAATTGATTTCCCTTTTAGATAATATATAATTATTAAAAATAAAACCCCCTTAATTGCACTGACATTGAATTACTTAATTACACTGACATTGAATTTGCTATCGACTTTTATGTAGTCTCTGACAGGGAAATATATTCATTCACGGAATAGCTAATAATATTTAAGCCAGCAAATTTGATAAAAGTCAAGTAATAAATCATTCCAGAGGTATAAAGCGGGTAAGGAATTTTCAAACAACCCAGACTCAGTTCAATTGAAGCCTAAGTCCTAATATTCACTATTGACTGGTTTCAAATACTTAAGAAAGGTGGTCATTATTATTTTTATTTCTTTATTTTTTGAAGGCTCCATTGAAAGTCCTTACTGTCAACCGATTTTGCCGTATTTGTAGACACAGGGTTTTGTCATGGGTACACACATTTTTAGAAGTACAGTGGTTGAGTATTCAAAAAAGTGTTTTTTTCCATGGCATTAGTGTAGGATGGCCATTGGCCTCGAGTATAATTCCTTTCATGTTTCTCTTTCTTCCGATATGCCTTAAGAAAACACAACACACCCTGGCCCCCCAGCTCACCCCCCACCGGTCAGGAGGTTTAGTATTTTGTTCATGGAGCTCTGCCACTATACAAAAATGTGTGACTACACGAATTATTCACCCTATTTTTCCTTCGTTGACTGGACTAAGTAGAAAAAAACATTTAGATATGTTTCCCTTGTTCATCCATGTAATAAAGGCAAAAGTATTGTATAACATCGAATTGAATGCAGTTCATCAAGCATATTAATATGATCAGTGTGGTCATTTGTTTAAATCCGCCAATAGAACCTCCTCCTCGATGCTGTTATGATTTTGGTTAGATTCAGGCTCTTGCGGCCATGCATGTACAATTCTTTGGGTATGCACGATGTTGACACTAGAGTCGGGAAAATGTTAAGAATTTAGAAGGGTCGCGGCATCAAAAAAATGAAGAAATGCTGCGCTAGATCCTAAATCATGCCCAGCAATATGTACTATAGGTTTGATTAAATGTGAATTTTAATTATACATACTTAATTATTACGATTTTTCAGGATGCAAAATAATAACAAACTAAACTATCTACGTGTACGACTTTTTAGATATTGATCCCATTGAGTCTTCGCGACGCATACAAAATCAGAGTAAATAATAGATTACATCACTTACCCACAATCGAAATAAAGTGCGTCATAGTTTGAAAAGATGATTCTATATCCTTTATTGATCAAATCGGCAATAGTTCTGTCGTTACCCTTGGTCCATATCTGTATGATATAGCGAGATTTGTCCAAATATTCTGTGATTTTATCAGATGTTAGCGAGCTTGTCCACAGAATGGCTGTCTTTGGCTTGTCGTGTGTCTTGTCTACAAGACCCAAAGCTTTCTTTTGGAAATGGCTCCACAAATCATGGAAGTCGTCATGACTTCTTCCCAAATTCCTGAAATATGTAAAAAAAAATAAAAATAAATAAATAAATAAATAATAATAATAAATAAACATTTAATTAAAATTAAGACATGCACACAACAGTCACATGCATAACTTTGGTAATATCACTTGCAAAGTTATCAGTAATATGATGACTTCTTACATCCATTCACCAGTAAATTTAGATTACTATTATTACTACAGCAATGCCTACGCAAGTAAACATCGCAAACATTTCTGTCTGTGGAAGTTTTTACTAGAATAAAGTGAAGCTCTTTAAAATTAGCCTTAGTCATATGCTATGAACCCGAAACCATAATTACATTTTAGCCATATTTTCAACGACGTTTTCACTTGAATTCCAGCAATTAAGATTGACCTCATCGCCACCCATATGAAACAAGTCCGAGTCGAAAAGATCGGACATGTCACTGTAAATGCCTTCCAGAATATTGTAGACATGTTCGGAAGTAGGATTCAACTGGCCGCACGGTGGTTCGACGCAGTAGCTCTGCCAAGGTTCGGATCTGAAGCATACTGTCGTGTTCTCAGGAGCCCATTGCCAACCTTCACCGACATGACCAGGAGCGTCGAATTCCGGCATGACTCGTACACCATGTACCAATCCGTGGTGAACGATCGACTTGATGTCCTCTTCAGTGTAAACCTTTAATTAATAATCTACGATTAGTGTCATTAATTAATTGCGTGAATTAGAAAGCAATTACTTTCATTCGAAAATGAAAGTTCACTATCACATCTACTATGTCTACCATATGCAAAAGTGTCTTTTTTACTAGTCGCACAACGCACAATAGATCTATTAATACGAGCCGAATAGGCGAGAGAGTGCAAAGAATTAATGGGAAGGGAGTACCAATTGAAGCGAGTAAATAGAACCGTTATCTATCCACTTTTGTCACTCAACTTGACTTCCTTTATTTCTCAATTGATAGTTGAAACTTAAGTTCTCTAATATACCACTTGCAATCTAAGAATTGTTGCCGTTTTATTTTGATTATCAACGGGTCAAAAGTATGTCTAATGAGTTGCTTAACAGAAAACTTTTTAGGAAACAAATTTATTTTTTATTTTTCGTGTTGCAATATTAAAAAGTAAAAAAAGAAGCAATGTATGCGCGCACTGCCCACATTAAAGAGTTACCTACTTAAACGTATCACTTACATCTTCAAATCATGGAGTTAATAAGACATTATTCTAAACTACCACTAAATCAGTAAATAACTACTTTACTTACTTCTTCGTCTGAATAAGCTCCATAAGTTGTGAATTCAGGGTGAGTTTTAGAGCTAAACGGGAAACTCTGTGAATCGGTTATATGCCAATGAAAAGTATTAAGTTTGTTTGCCGACATGGCTTCGATAGTTTTCTTTATTAGAGGTACAGATACGAAACTCCTAGCGGTGTCGAGCAGGATCCCTCGGTAACTGTACTTGGGGCTGTCGGTAATGCTCACTTCAGTAGGAATGACTAGATTCTTCGAGAACGAATCGTAAACGATGAGTTGACGTAATGTTTCCAATCCGTGTCTGGCTCCGAAATAGTTGTTCGATTTTACATTTGCTTTCACCTGAAATCATTATTATACACACGTAATAAAGAATAGAAATTATTAAATACATTTTTGTTACCAAGTATCTCGAATAGTATTCCAGACGAAGTCCGATTGCAAACTAAAATAAAATCTGATATTATGTTATATTATTTCAATTAATAGGTTTAAAAATGTATTTAACCCTCTTGAAACTACTTTTATCCTTTTGTCCTAATTGTTTTATCGTCTGTTATACTAAACATAATAAATAAAATAATAAGGAACGTATATGGCCCTAGATTTGAGGACTACACCTGGAGAATCAGAAGAAACCGAGAGGTAGAAGAGATTTTGGAGCATCAAGATATAGCGATATTTTTGAAGGCAGGAAGGATAATTTGATGTGGCTTATCGAGAGACAGCGAAAGATAAAGGCATCAACTCGAGAGCCCAAGAGCCATCTTGGACTAGTGCTATGCAGTAAGTGAGTACATAATAAATAATCAGAAACAGCCCTATGCCCTATTCACCTTATTTTATTAGTTAAACAACCAATATAATTAAAAATATATGTATCTTAAAGATGACTTACCCTTCCGTCAGCGGCAGATTCTATTTTCAAGCTATAGCTTTCATCTGTTTCTTGGGTCAAAGATATTTGAGAAGGGCTCTCGATATCGACTGTAACACTTAAACTTTTGGTCGAACCATGTGTTTTCTGACCAGGCAAAAGGGCGAGAATACCGTCAGAGAATATTTTGCCATTGAGCCTCATCAATTCTTGCACATTGGGATTCGCATCTACAAATTAAAAATAATTTAGATATAATCAGATGTTAGTTTCAGTTGTTATCATAATAATCAATCGATTGGCATTGTATTAAGGACATCTTTTCTAATTGACTTGAATTATACCTTTTTGAAACAAGTCAAATCTGTGAAGAGTCGATTGAGCTTCATTAAAACCACAACAACAATTTTATTCCTAGGGTGTTTCATGATGGATTACATAATTGCTTTGCAGTATTCTTGAAATTCATTTGACTATTTTTTAAGTTCCTGTTCAAGTAAATGAACTAGAGATATATTATGCAATAATTAGGGTATTTTTGTCAAGTTCTACACAGTGCCGGATTTCCCACTAGGCACTATAGGCTCGTGCCTAGGGGCGGCAGCACCAGGGGGCGGCAGCGGCCGCGAGCCTTATCTCTAAGATGGCTGTTGATGGCCTTATAGACGAGTTTTCAGCAATAAAAGCAAGAATGCAATAAGAAAACCAGTGAAAAGTAATTTTTTTTTTTTTTTTTTTTTTTTTTTTTTTTTTTTTTTTTTTTTTTTTTT
>KZ651093.1:828080-853756 GCA_001010745.2 Gerris buenoi | reverse complement strand
AGGAGTTTATCAAGACTACTTGGTAAAATAAACAAAAGACAGTATTTAAAGAAAGTTGCATACGTAAAAAAAAAAACATTAACCCTCTAGGCGTAGCATGTATAAATTCAAGTATAATACTCTACAACAGTTTTGGCGTTGTTATTCTAAGTTGATTAGTCCTTCGTTTTATTACCGTTATACTTTATGGGGCATTTAAGGACGTCGAACATGGAAGTTTTCACTCGATGTGAGTTAACGTCGTTGAAAATGAATTTAGTAGAGCAAATGAAACATAGATTACAATGTGATTTTATCATGCGAAACTAGCATATATTGATTATTATTTAAGTTGCTCAAGCCTAAATATATACGTTTATTCTATAGCCCTAAAAATCTTCGGCAAAAGTCACCTTGTATCTGCGTATAAAGATAACTCTATCTTACGCAGATCTCCGAATCAATACTTAATTATCGATTCTAAAAAGATACCACTTTTTTTTAAATTTGGGCTATTTCATAAGAGGTTCTTTAATGCTGGTAAAAAACAGATAGGTGGCTTAAGGGTACCAACACAGTGGAGCCTGGTTGGTATAGGAATTCTTCAAGCTTGCAGCAATGCTTACAGCACCCAACTAGGTAACCAGCCAGGCTCCACTGTGTCCGTCGGCATAAAGAAGCACGGGGCATTTTTTCCGGCATGTAAGCGAGTATGCGAGTAAGCGACCAGCTAGGCTCCACTGTGTCCGTCGGCATAAAGAAGCACGGGGCATTTTTTCCGGCATGTAAGCGAGTATGCGAGTAAGCGACCAGCTAGGCTCCACTGTGTCCGTCGGCATAAAGAAGCACGGGGCATTTTTTCCGGCATGTAAGCGAGTATGCGAGTAAGCGACCAGCTAGGCACCACTGTGTTAGTACCCTTAGTCTTGATAAAACTTGATCAAAGAATTTATAAAACGAAGAATAAAATAAAAGCCAGAAGTGGGAGGCTGGGAGTACTATACATACTACGGTTTGAAACTTGTACATTTAATAGATTATATTGTATCGTTCATTTGATTTCATCGATGCAAACAGTGCAGTGCAAGGTTTCATGAGGAAGATGCTGCTCAAAGTCACATTAATTCGAGTAATCTGAGTTTTCAGTTGAAGCAAAACAGAAAGGAATACAGCTATATACAGATTTAACCTAGAGGGTCCCGCTGCTTCAATTTAGTTTATACAAACAATTGAGAAATCTTTACAGCTTCACTTCTAACCTTCTATTTCACACCAAACAACAAATAATCTATAACCTCTCTTAGTTTATAACTTTTTCGGTCTACCGCTGCCTTTATTTTTATTATTCCTACTAATTATAAATATTGTAAGTAAATCTATGCAAATAGTAATTACAAGTGGAGGATATGGTACCAACAACTACTGTCACCTCTGTACTGTTCGACATAATAACTTGCGTACATTTTTGCAATAAAATATTTATTCTATCATTTATCTATGATATCGTAATATGCATATTGTTTACCTTAATATTGGTTTTTTAAAAATAACAAAAAAAAAACTTTTTGTTTTGTTTACTTATCTATATCTATATATATAAAATCCAAATACCACTCACTGACTGACTCACTCACTGACACATCACGATATCTCAAAAACCACTGAACCAATCAATGACCATGAAATTTTTTGTTGGTGTGTTCCTCTTACCTCCTAGGTGCTCGCTAAGAAATATTTTTAAATTCCGCCATCTTGATTCAAGATGGCGGCCATTTATATACAAAATTAGACAATACGACGATATCTCCGGAACCAATTGCACTATAACCTTAAAATTTAGAAGTTAGCTTCCTCTTATGAAATTAGTAACTTTTGATAAATGGTTAACCAATCGGGCATTTCGGTTTAAGATGGCAGCCATATATATATAATAGTCAACCTATGTGTGTGTATGTTCTTTATACAAATCTACAGTTTAATCCTAATTTGATTAATATTTGCACACTTTTCCTTCAAAACAAGGGGTAGGTCACTGTCTACATGAGATAACGAAATTTAAATTTTGGTACACAGGGGTACGGGGTACAAGTTATGAATACGGAGTCAAAGTAATGAATACCCGTCATGATGCATATCGTTGAAAAGCTCTTTAAGAGCACAGTACACGGGTATCCAGCTAGTATTATATAAAGGACGAAGGATGAAAGTTCTTAAGGGGTTTATTAAGAATATATTTTACGAGCAATAAAGTAATCAAATAGAGGGATTGTTTGCATTTATATGTGTACTCATATCTACGATTCGGAGAGTATTTTATTCTTTGTAATAGAATAAATTATGTATATTAGAGTCCTGATTCTATTCTAACAAGGCATTGAAAACAAAACAATTTAGGTATTTTATTTTATCGCTACGCCTATACATGATAATAGGAAACATAGCCACTAACACCTAGCATGAGCCCCACTAAGGATAGTAATAAATACAGTTTTGGTTTAATCTTGAATCAAGGTGTATCTATACCTATCTATGTATCAGACACGATGTTGCGTCACAACAAAGCCAAACAAACAATTTTAGTGCGTCTAGGATTAAATCTAATTTCAATTACACTAAGCTCTGCTACATTTAAAAGGGATTAAATAGCCCAGTCATGCACCATGACTTAATGAGCGAATTTTCAAAGAAATCTGCGTATTATTGGCTTATGATAATATAGGAAAATTTTGGTTTAGAATTTGTATGGGTGAAAAAAAATTTTTTTTTTGGTACACACGGTAACGGAGTACAAAATCAAAATAGTATTTACCCTTCAAGATGCACATCGTTGGGAAGCTCTATAAGTGTACAGTAATTGTTGTTGTGTACAATTTTATCATATTTTCATTTAAAAGGGGGGTTAAATGGAAAAAAACATGTTTTTTATGCTATTTTTGACCCTAAATGATCAAAATTTGACCCCTAAATGAACTCCAAAAATTCTGGTCAACGAACTCATCCTTTCATTTGATATTTTGCCATTTTAACATTTGTTTGAAATTTTTAAGTGCATCCTAGGGGGAGATATCGTCTGGAGTGACACATATATACTATACATATATACACATACATTATACATACATAAAAAAAAAGTGTTAAAATTTAGGGATCGATTCAGAATGGCCTAACACGGATTTCCGTGAAAAAAAATTTCAAAAATTAGCATAACAAAAATTTTGAAGCCATTGCAATAGCTTAATTTTCTACGAAAATTCGCTAAATGGTTCTTTTGATCATAATTTGAGCATCATTGAGTTCTAATCTTTATTCTAACTAATCTTTACTCTGATTGAATAGCTAAAGCCACAAATAATTTTGATAAAAATTTAGACTTTTATATAAACAAATACAATTATTTTTAAAATCGAAGAAAAAACATATTACCTTTTTCTTGTTATTTCGCTTTTTGACACTGACGTCTCATTTCCCTACCAAAATATAAACATAATTAACCTGTCAAAATTAAAAATATAAATCTTTTTTTTGAAAATTAAAAATGTTGAACGATTTACGTATTCACGTGGTTTTATTATAATTTTCTTGTTTTAACTCTAAAATCACTTGATCAGGCAATAGTAATTATTATTATCTTTAATTATGTTTCTATCTAATATCCATATGTTTTTGATTTCCAGTTATTCGCATTTCGAATTCCTAATATTCCTATAAAGGTAAATAATTTGTACGTTACGTAAAATGTCCTAGTAAAATCTGGTAGACTTAATCATAAATATTATCAAAAAGAGCAAATACATGTTGAGTGCATATTACCTTTAGTCAAATATTAATCTATATTCAAATATATCGAATATATATATATTCGATAATTCACATAGGTAATAAAATATAATAAAAAAAACTAACTTAATTGCGAATTGTATCTAAATGGAAAATAGTACACTTCAAGTTAACCGAGAAATATTCAATATAACAGTGATACTAATTTATTATCTTTTATTTAAGTTTGAAGTGTTCGATAAAAATATCCGATAAGATATGAATTGTTTTGTTTTTTTCGAGTCTTTTATTATGAATTTTTATAGGTAGTTGCACATTGACTGGTAAACAATAAATATTAATAATAATCGTTTATTTTTATCCAATAAATTAAATACATTAAACATTTAATACGTAACATAAATATGTATGCGTGTTATATTTTTACTCCAAATAATATAATTGTTAAAGTTATGTACATAGAAAAAGCTTACTGCATCTCAACCTATAGTTCAGATAAAATTTAAACCAATGTTATTTTAAATTATTTGAATTGTTTGCCAATTTTTAACATTTTTAATTAAAGAAATGTAATGAAAAAGTAATATTATAGAATGATTTTGTTATTTTAGGGCGTAAGATGACTGATTAAGATTATTTTGGGCGAAAGATAGCTAATCATCTCTAATGACCCATAGAAGTATACAATAAATACAATTCTTATTTATTAGATGTACTACATTTTCAATAATTAGGAGGACTTGGAAAATAAAATATTCGAATTGGGAATTCAACAGATTTAAACATTTAAAACTTAATAATTAGGATTCTTTTTTAGGATCCGCAGGTAAAACCGAGGACCCTAATTGTTTTAGGTTTTCTGTGTTTGTCTGTCTTTCTGTCGTTGACACCTGCATCTGCACCCAACACAACATTTTGAAAAGTTGTAGTTATGTTATATGTAATAACTAAAATGCAATAAAACTTCAGAAAATCCAAAAAAAAAAAACGGTCCGAGACAACCCAGACAAACTTTCTCAAATTCACTTAGGCCTAGTGTTTCCCTTTTAATAGTTTTCGTGTGTACATTTATTTTTTACTGAGCATTTCATCAAAATATACCATAAAAATAACTTCTCCCGGGCGGGGAATCGAACCCGGGCTCTCTCCGTCCGCGTTTTAAGCTATTTTCTCCGGAACTAGATTTTTTCCGGGAAAACGGCTCATATGATTAGATTCATATTTAAATGGGCTATATTTTAGAATTTTTTAATCAAAATCGTCGGAACCGTTTTCGAAAAATAATTTTTTGATCACGTTTTTTCAGAGTTTTTGGGGGGTAGCGCCCTCAAAATTTGGAGCTAAAATTCATTTCTCGATTTCGCCACAGGGTATGATTTTTCTAAACATGTATGCCAAATTTCGTCTAAATCGGCCCAGTAGTTTAGGCTCCAGGCGTCTGCACAGACAGACGACAGACAGGCATTTTTTAAAAACCACTTTTTTGGACTCAGGGGACCTCAAAACGTGTAAATCCATCAAAATCGAATTTTCGCGCCATCACAATACTTTCTCTTTATATGAGAAAGTAAAAAATCAGCCCTTAAAAAACATGGGGTTAAAGTTTAAGGCGTGTCAATTATTTCATATTGGTGTGTGTCCATCATGTGGAGTGTTTAAGAGAAGACGCCCTGAATAAAAAATGTATATTTGGATTCATTTTTGTACCGATTCATCAACACACTGTGTCCGTAATGATTGCGTTTTTATGTCCCTCTATTTTTATTTTATTTTATTTTTTTAATTTTTTACCTAATCAATGAAAAATGTTAAAATGCCTTTGTGTGAACTGAAAGCACATGTAATAATTCAATATTTTACTTTAGTTTAAGTTTTATAAAATCAATATCTTCTTGCATAATAAAACATTTATGAAATTTCTATTCTAACGACATTGTTATCGAATAACAATATATACACTTTTAATTACATACATAAACATAGATTTTTTTATAGATCTACCAATCTATAAAAAAAAACTTTGCAAGTTTTATTATATAATGCTCATGTGAGTGGATCTGTTGACTTATCATACAACTAATGTAATGTTTTAACTCGAGTGTGATAGAGGATAAGGCGATCGAGGCTAACAAGTGTTACCTTTGTACATTTTACTTTAAATAGGAAAAAGATCTGCTTGACACATTAGGCTTCTGTTAAAAAGAAACTAATAAAAAGAAATATAATAAATAATAAAATATAATAAAGAGAGAAATAATCAGATGAGAAAGTATTTTAACTATGACAAAGGTTTTTTATTACACCTTAAATAAAATCCATTCAACAAGAAAATATTTTATGACAAAGGTGTAAATCANGAAATAATCAGATGAGAAAGTATTTTAACTATGACAAAGGTTTTTTATTACACCTTAAATAAAATCCATTCAACAAGAAAATATTTTATGACAAAGGTGTAAATCAGAATTCAGATTTAAACATATATTAATTCTGGTAGAGGTATTAATACCATATATTTAACATCCTTATCAATTTATCTAAATCCAGTCGATGTCTATTGTCTTTAAGCTTATAGTTGATTCAGGTTCTACGGAAGCAAAGAGCTTTGTTTGTATTTGTTTTTTTATGTCCCGTTACAGGGGAAAACGGGAAAAGATGTAGATACGATAATATAATCACTTCATTGTCACTTGCGAGCATGTTGAACCGATTGTTTGAGTGCAATACAGGGCGGAAGCAACAGTCCACTTCACCACGTACAACAATGGATACCAACACAAAAGTCAATCCTAACTGTAAAAGCTTGTATTCACTCCTTATGGACTCTCAAAATGAATGAACTATGCATATGAAATATATTTACAATATTTCCCACATTTTATGACATTATGTAGGTATAACTAACTTAAGTAGATAGTTATAGGGAGCCAGCGTGACTGAGGTGCTTTAGGCACTCGCTCAGCTATCACTGGATCGAGACGAATCAAGGTCTGAGGTTCGATCCCGTGCCATGATGCTCTGATTGAAGCGAGCGCAAGCGAGCTTCTTACATTTAACGAAATATGCATCTTGGATGTCTGTCTGTAACGTTTACGTGTGCGACGATAACTTGAGTAAAAGTTGACCGATTAAGTTGAAATTTGGAATATATGTTCCTTTTACTAATACTCAGGCTAAGTTCGTTGGACAGCGTGATCCGTCCAAGCGTTCGCGCGTAATGCTCGCGTAAACGTGAGCTTGAAATTTAAAATTGGAATTTCAGGACGGGAAAAATTTTATCATCACCTATTCGATGAGACGAACATTTTTTTCAAATAACATTTCTTAGTAAAACCAACAGCGACACCACCATGAATTAATAAAGATCGCTAAAACTATTAAAGCGGACCTAAACGTTTAAAATAAAGAAAACAACCTTTTTACCGATATCTTACGTTCTAACGCAACGATTTTAATAAAACTTTATATACATCGTCTAAAGTACAATTGGAACAGGCATGTAAAATTTCAACATGATGCAAGCAGTAGTTTTTGCGTAAGGAAGAAATACATTTATAATAATTTTGTTTAAAAGCTACGGTATGACAGGTGGTTAAGATTGTTATAGTCGTGTAGTGTATAGGTTTATCTAGGAAGGTGAGCTTTGTACCGAGTACCCCCTCTCTACTCCACACTACCCTCTTCCACCTATCTTCTACTCTGACATTCATCGTGAATTAATTTTAATATTCAGTATTTCATTGCAATACGCTCGCTTCAATGATAGAGCCACGCGATGCCTAGTATAGCTCACTGATGACCCCGCTCCCACTATACTCGCTTCGGCGGTAAAATATTATGTGGGATGTGGCTGGATACTCTCTACCACGGGAATAGTAAAGAGGGCCTAAAAGATGGCCTAATTTCTTGGTTCGAACAAGTGGTTCGTCCTACCAGTCTAATACTTGTACTAGGACCTTATTACTACTACAAGGTATAAAGTACTTAAAAATAATGCGTATGTAATGTAAATCACGTTTTATCCGATATGATTCCGAAAGTTCAGTGAAATATCCAATAAAAAGAATCTTTTCTGTATTTTCTTCGGTGAATCTGCACTATTTGGCCCACCAATTTTTAGAAAGATATTTCTTAAATCAGATTAAAAAAGAAATCAGAAAGAACGACACAAACAAAAATCTAAAGCTGTTCCGAGACGTCCTAATACAGCTGTCTTAATATGTTATTAACGATCAACGCTTCTTTTGGAATGATGGGTACGGATTAGTTCACAATAAATAAGACAGGATCTCATCTATCAAACAGATAATTAAACTTGATCTTACAAACCTCATAAAAGAAATAATTTTAAATACACAATTCCGAAAACGACACGAAAACGAAACAATTCCACAATAGCCACCACAGACATATAAAAAAACTGAACAGTCGTAAAAAGGAACCAAGTACCACCAGATGTAACACATTATGTGCAACTACCGCAGCCTCCGGGACGATGCCAGACTTATAGAATTTCTGGAAAAACTAGATAAACTAGATTGGACAATGATTGGATTAGCGGAGGTAAGACGCGATGGGGAAGGATCTTACGAGCTAAGCAATGGAATGAGGTTTTACTATAATGGATCAGGGAGTTCTGGAGGAACTGGCTTCATAGTGAACCAAAACATCAAGGATCAAGTCATATCGTTCAAAACATATTCGTCTCTAGCCTCAAAGATAATATGGAAACCTGAGAAAAATAATAAAAAATATGGCAGGTACAAGATCATTCAACTACCTTTCCTCTTATGTTTTCTTTTTACTAAAAGTCTTTTAATGGTTTTGAGAATTCTTCTTGATTGTTTACTATTATCTTTTCCCTCTGATCTTAATGTTAACTCTAACGATTTATTTAAACTTGAAACTATTTTGTTTTTTGTTTTTTTTTTAGAAGATTTATATCATTTTTGGTTTCCTGATCTTTTTATTTGCTCTTATAAAATGAGCTTATACATATTTCTATGGTTTTGGTCTAATTTATTGAAATTAAACTTGATTAGGGGGCCTCTCCTCTTCTTTTGTTTTTTTAACCTAAGAATTGCTTTTAATGCTTTATGGTCGCTACCGATGTCGATTCTTTCATCAGTCTCTACATCCTGTACTAAATCCCTCTTATTTGACATAATGAAATCTATTTCATTCCTAGTGCATCCGTCCGGACTTAACCAAGTCCATTTTTTCTCAGATTTTTTAATGAAGAAGGTATTCATGAAACATAGTTTGTTTGCATCGGCGAATTCTATAAATCTCGTTCCCCGCTCGCTCCTTTCTCCATAACCGTATCTTCCTAGTACTTCAGAGTCCTGCTTATTCCCTATTTTCCATTTATGTCTCCCATGATAATAATATGAAGTTAATAGTAGAATTCTTCTACTTCCGCATCATCGGCTTTCGTTGTTGGAGCATATACTTGAATCAACTAACACAACTCCATCCTGTGGACTCGTATTCCAAATTAATTTTGATATGCGGTGGCTGTAAGCTTTATACAGTGATATATTTTTCAAACTTATCTGATTAATTAAAAAGCCAGTACCACCGATTTCACTCTATCCATTATACAGTCGAACCTCAATAACTCGAATTCCTCGATAACTCGATTTTTTTCGAATCCCCTTTATTTCCCTATAGTGTTTGCCTTAATTATTACCTCTATACGTCGAATATTTCAAAATCCAAACCTCGATTAGACGAATTTATTTTGTTTTTGGAGCCATGGGCAACCTCTATAAGTCGAAGTTTTGATTTCATTCCCTCTATAACTCGAAGTTCGCAGGTGCCTACATGATCAGTTGACTGACAATTGGCAATACCATACATTAGTAAAGTAGTAGAGTTCTCGCATGTCATAGTCATTCAGTATAGTCGCATATCATTGCTTCCCTTTCTTTCGAGAATTCGCCATGCCGCCAAATACTTTATCAACTATCCTAAAAATTCTGGATATGTAATGATGATGCAGCAAGTGGATTAGCAAAATATGTATATAGTTTTTCTTTAATACCCTGTATTTCTTAGTACTGGTTTATTACTTGTGTAGGAACCTTTATAACTCGAAGTTGGTTATTTTAGACCTCAATATCTCGAACCTCGATTAGTCAAAAAACTCCACAACTCGAATTTTTCTATTTACCCCTGAAGTTCGAGTTATCGAGAGTCGACTGTAGTAGAAGTGGACATGATGATCCAAGCTCATCAGTTTCTCTCCTGTCCTTCTCACCTCTCCTAGACCTACTATATCCCATTCTACATTCTTTAATTCTTCCCTTATTTCTTTTAATTTATCATTGTCTTTTAGTGTCCGAGTGTTATACGTATACAGAATTATATTCCTTCTTTAATTAAACTCATTTTCCTTTTTATTATTATTAATCTTACTGTTTTGGTGTTGTGAATTTTATGTAACTCGATATCACTGGATAACTTATTTTTATTATTAAAAATATTTCTATTATTTGAATTACACTCGTTATTGTTAATATTTCACTAAGTTATTTGAATCTTCCTTTACCTTTGTTTTACTATTTTTTGGATATTTTCCTACATAAACAATTCTATTTTTATATTATATCTCACTATTTACCTATTTTTATTTATCTGTAGTTGCTATGGTTTATCTTGGTTCGTTTTAACTTCATTTGAGTATGCTGCGGTGTTATCGGTGTTTTCTTTTCCCTCTGAGGTCTTCTTAACGTATTTTTTCGGGGCGTTGGTATCCTGTACCAAAGATGTAATGGACTGCTGAATTCTGTTGATTCGTTTTGCTGTATTTGTCGCTGATTCCTTGCCGTTTATGTTCCTCTCTCTTTTGCCATGTTTATTGCAGTCCTCCTCATTTGATTTATTTTTTCTTTTATAATTTATTTTTTTATTTTGACTATGGTTCTCGGAATTCTGATTGTTACTTTCTGTTTCTGCTTTGTCTGTTTCAAATTTATTCTACACCGTCGATTAGTAGTTTATTGAATTTAAGAATTGCAAATTTTCCGTTTTTTCTTGCCTCTATCATGATAGGAATTAGTTTTTTACGAGTTTCCCGAGTTTCTTAATCCCAAAAAAATATTAATCCCAGATTTATTAAGTAAGCGTTTAGCGGATAGGGCCTCCATTTTCTTACGGTAAGTAGTGAAACCGACAATTATTAAAGGGTTTTCTCCATTTAATCCTGAATCTCTTATAAAATCAACATCCCCATTACCACATTTTAGTTTCATGTCCTCATTTAGTAATTTGAAAACGGCAGTTTCCCTCTCTTTGTAGGTTTTTTTGTTTTTCTAATCCTAGAATAACAATATTCTTTCTTTATTCTCTAGTTGTTGAATTTTTAATTGTAAGACTTTTACTTGGTTTTTTACCACTCGGAACCCGTCCACTTTCGCTTCTAATGTTGACAATTTATCCATGATTTTATTTTCAACAGATTTTTCAAAGAGAGGTAGCGTAGCCGCGGTGGTTAAACCACCTCTGCTCGGCCATCACTGAATCATGAGTGGAACGAGATGGGGTTCGATTCCTCGGCGTGACACTCTGATTTATATGGCTCACTATTGATCACATCATACTCGCTTCGGCGGTACAATGTATATATGTATGATGTGTGAAGTGGCTGCAACTCTCTACCGCGGGGCGTACAAAGGGCCTAAGTGATGGCCTAATTGCAAGGTTCGAACATGTAGTTCGTCCTACCCGTTCTAGTAGGAAGTACTAGACTACTACTACTACTACTTCAACAGATTTCACCTCCTCTTTAATAGTAGTTCTAATTGAATTGATCAAGTCCTCGTTCCCCATATCTCTTTATATGTAAAAGTTTTTGTGTTTTTTTTTCTTTAATTATACTTGCATAAGAATAGCAGTGATACAGTATTGAAGAATTTTTGTTTATTTATATTCTGTGTGCTCAATTACCCTTTTGTATATAGTATAGCTAGACTGATAAAATTGTCTTGTTGGAGTTGTAAGATTAATAGACGTTTATTTACTAATAAACCCCTTGCAAGCAGAAGAAACAGGACTGACCTGCGCGTTTATTCTCGGATATTGCTCTCATCTTCTCTAGTAAACCACACTACAAATAAAAAAAGAAATGCACTACTCTAAACTGTTAATAACTATGCATAGCCTCACCGTATATGCTTTAAAACTCGTTTAACGCTATTTTTCTTTTTGGTCTACACTTACACCAACTTTCAACTTTCAACTTTATGTAAAACTATTTAAAATAACGAATTTTTAACGGACCCGATGTGAACAGTACGGGGTCTCACGACCAACTCTAGATTTTATGTTTTACTTTATGTATCAGCATTATCATATTGTACTATTGTGTACAAAAAAGATTTTAGACATATAAATTAAATTGAAAATTTAATTTCATAGGGTCTGCTGTCCTTAGTCATAAAAATATATCTCTATCCACCTATCTCCGCTAAATCCCTTCAATGTACACCTGTTCCCTCCTCTCACGACTTTCCGATTATCGATATCATCCGTTTACTGGCCTCCCAGTAAAATCTTCACAGTCATACAATAGTTGCATTAACACATACTAGGTATAATATACAATAATGAGAATGATCCAAATATAAGTTATAATTTATCACTTTTTTAAAAATATTTTTATCAATACTTTTAAAATAAATTAACACTTAAAATCAAATGTATATTTTCCAAAATTTTATTACTTCAAAAAAATAAATAAATATGGTGAGGTGGGGGGACTTCTGTCTCTGTTATTCTTAATATATTTATAATTTTTTGTTTAGGTTACCTGTTTAGAGGATTTCTTTTTAGGAGAGGATGTGTTCTTTGTTTACGGCTCCGAGCGTTGCACTAATGATGACTTTGACTTGGATGCTGAAGGTAACTTCTCATTTACTTGTATACTAACAAACAACAAATAAGTAAACCGAAACACATATACTAATAAACCTCAACTAAAACAGATCTTTTCTAGAACTTATTCAAGAGTCAAATTTTTTCTTGTCGGATTTTCTTTTTCAATAAAGGCTAAAAATGAGTTTATTGTGACTTATTATTGCAGCTAACAAAATTAATTAATGTATGTGTGTAAATCAAAGTTTGTCTGCATATGAATAGAATTATTAATAAATATCCTTCGGTTCTTTACTTTTTGCCTAAGAATTATTTTTAAAAAATTTGGTTTCCCCCTTAAAATTATGTTTGGGTTACACTACCCATAAAGTGTTGATTTATGAGTTGTCCACTATGCTTTGATTCAATAAATTTTATAGGTGAAATCAAAAAATTAATTGAAAATCTATATATTCAGCAAGGATTTTTTTCTTAAGTTGGGGTACTTTGATTGTGGATCAATACGCCGGGGAAGTGTGACGTCACTTACGTCAAAAAGTGTGTGTTTTTAGGTTAGCTGGCTCATAATATTGAATGTACCACTGGGTTTTATCAGTGCTATTTTACTTTATTATTATTNTAAGAATTGATACTCATCCATAAAAATATGATAAATTAAATTGAATGCTTTAAGTGTTAAAAAAGTACAATGTTCGTGCAAAGGCGGTGCTTTCAACACACTACCTATAATAAATTTATATTATATTACATATTAAATATAATTATATAATTTTTTTTTTTTAATTTTTTTTTTTACTCAAAATTATAGATGATATAATTAAATTTTCAAACAAAATGCTCAGACAATTTTTTGGCCTCTGAAATGTAATGGAAATAAGGTGCCATTACATGGGATTTTAAAAATTCTTTTATGCAATCTGACGGTTTATTATAGATTCTTTACTGTAAAGATAAATTATACGTAGGCCTTTATTATGTATTATTTGACTTTACTTAAAGTATTCAATATTTTTTTATTATATACCGTAGATGCGATTTAAAAGAAAAGAATGTCCTCAAATATTGTTAATGACATTCTAATCTAGAATGTTTGACATCGAGATATTATCTATAATATGAGATAGTCATCATTACTTAATAGATATCACCGTACTAGTCATTATATTCGTATTGTTATATTGTTTTGTAAATCATATATGTATTAACAATGTATATGGTTATTTGGCGTGAAATGTATTTATTATTTAACAGTGTTATTATTAGCTACAGTGTCTTATTCACTTGATATATAAATAAACAAACTAATAAATTTATTTCTTTCATTATGTTAGGAGTTAAAAAAAAATATAGGAAATAAATAAAAAACAACTTAGGAGATGTATATAATGTTTAAACTACTACTGCTTGTGTAAACAATTCCTATGACAATGCTAGAACAACTTTATTACTTTAACTCTTTTATTATTATTTAATAATTTATTTTTTATTTTAATAAATGCTATATTTTATTTATTATACAGTAGTAAATTATAACAACATAATATATTCTTCCTGAAGACAAAGCAGCACTGGCAGAAGGTTGTCTACGTTCACCTACTTTCATTTTGACGTTGTTTTCTACAAACAAAAGGATGGATCTTCGATGGCCACCCCACTTTCCCTAGTAGCGGCCAATATCTTCATGGAAGACTTCGAGGAAATAGATTAAGCATCAGCGACATTATGTTGGTGGAGATATGTTGGCGATATGATGTAGACCCTTATGGCGTGTGGACATGGACCTGCAGCTCTCGATGACTCCTGAGGCACATAAACTCCGTATACTAACATCCGTATACTAACATACTAACATCCGTATACTAACATACTAACATCCGTATACTAACATACTAACATCCGTATACTAACATCCGTATTCTAACATCCGTATCTAACATACTAACATCCGTATCTAACATACTAACATCCTCCGTATCTAACATACTAACATACTAAAATCCGTATACTAACATACTAACATCCGTATCTAACATACTAACATACTAAAATCCGTATACTAACATACTAACATCCGTATACTAAACTCGGCCATACTAACATTAAGTCCTCCAATGGAGATCGGGGTAACGGGCAACCCCCTTCCTCGATGACCTAATCATCAGAAACCGATAGCATTATAGGCAGTAACGTCTAAAGTTAAGCTCTCTAGGACATGGACTCCTCTAATAATCGCCACCCTAAACACATCGATAGGGATCAACCTCCGTCTAAGAGAAGTAATCCAGCCCACCAAGTATCTCCTGCATCTGCTTTAGATGATGCAACAAGCAGCAAATATTATCTCAGACCCAGACCTAGGAATAGAGTAACCACTTCCCTTCCTTCTGGTCCATGCTGTCCCTCGCTTAGAACAACATGTACACTGTACACCCCTGAAGATGCTTCCAGTATAGGAGGCCAAACATCAAACATCGGAAACCACATCGAACATGACGTGGTCACCAGCGCAGCGGAAGACTTAGAAACTCATGATTTCAGTAATCGTGGAAACCTACACACTAAGAGTGGTTATACTATAATGAGAATTCGTATATTATAAATATCTCTCATATTTACATTACACTGAATACAAAAAAAAACCATGTATCAGAGCTTAAAGTTCATACGGGAACTAATAAATGATCAAAGTGTTTTGATCTAATATAATCTGACACATTATAATTTTTTTCCATCCGATAAAATCGTCCAATTCCATCGAATTTGTGTTCAGTATAACCACTGCTTAAGAACTGCAATCATGGAATAGACTTTTTCTTATCAAACAAGCATGAGACAAAGATTGTATAAATAAACAACTTGTTAGATAATTCTACAGTTTGGCTTTCCATATTGTTATGCTACGTACACAGGGAAATCCTCAAGGACAGGGAGTTTGGTTCTATTTATAATGTTAATATCTTTTAATACTCAGAAATCCATTTGAGACAAACTTTTATTGAAATCAATTTTTATTTTTTGCAAAAGTAATTTTCAAAGTAGCTTTTTAATTAAAACTACCTCAAGATGTAATTATAGACTTCAATAGAATAATTTCAAATTATTCCTTATATTTTTATACTATATTAATCAAACAGGTAGGGAGAAGTATAGAAGTATGTACGTATAATGTATTAATCACACGGAAACAAGTACGTATCTGTATTCAATAGGTTTGTTCCAACCACACTTCTAACTGGTTTGGAACTGTCCGACGCATGCGCATCGGACCACAATTGACTGTTTTTCGGTAATGCGCATGCGTCGTACAGTTGGATACTAGTTTGGGACTAGTTTGACTAGTTGTTGGAACAAGCCTAATATTTTTAATCGCTTTGACTCATTCATCACTCTGGTCATTTTACTATTAATAAGCTACACAATATAGTCATTATACAAATCATATTTGAGAAACAAAGTAAAGCATTATAAAAAAATAGCTTACTGAAATAAACATAAACGCTCACTATATATATAGTATATTATGTTACTATGCTGTGAAGTGAGTTTTTTCTTTACCGCGGCAATTACATAATGTACTGTCGAGCGAAGCGAGACAATAAATATGGGTGTCGACCAGTTGCGCGCTATCACATAATCCAATGTAGCAGTTGCGCGCATAACAAAATTTAATAATATACCAGTTGCGCTCCTAGCTATTACTTTTGGAAAGGTAGATTTTTCGAATAAAAGCAAGCATATTTATAATTGATAAGTGTATTTTAAATTAAACCTTATAATTTTACAAAAATTACAGTAAAAAAAAAAAAATTAAAAAAATATAAATTTTTGCATAATGGTCTTTAAAAGCCTTTACTAAGTCAATTGCCAAGTACGTTTTTTTCTGTAGGTATTTTTTTAACTCCGCCTAAACAAAATGTTTTATTTTTGCGAAGCTGTTCCTCACTTTTATGGCACTTCTAGGCTGTTCAAATGCGTAGTTGTTGAAATTTGAATATCCTTCAAAACTTCAGGGAATAAAAATATGTTTGGTTTGGGTGACTATTATACAAATTATCTGAAAAATGGGATGAAACGCCTCGCATGCATTTTTGTTGTCCTTAGAGCAAAATGTTTCTGAAGCCCACATTGAGGGAGGAAATAAACTTTTATCATGTATGTAATTTTAACCGAAGCCCCGCTAAACCACACTGAACTTCGCGATCTTTTCGAAATTTAAATTCATCCACAACTAATAACGGCTTTCCTTTTCAGACATAATTAATTAACGGCAAGCACAGTACTAAGGCAAAAGTAATTGTCAACTAAAATTATTGTTGTCTTCAATTCATTACATGATATTTAAGATAAAATATGTATATTAAAAATACATTGTACATAGTACAAAATTGATAATGATTCTTAGAAACATAAACACCTGTGCGCAACTGGTATATTACAAAAAATAATATGAGCGCAACTGGTATATTTTAAAAAATGAAATGAGCGCAACTGGTATATTGTTTTTTTCAACTTTTTTGTGATGGCGCGCAACTGGTAAACTCCCGTAAATATTGCCAAGGTGAGAGGTGGGCCCTCTTATGCAAAATAAAGATGGACCCATAAACAAGTACTTATCTTATCTTAAATACCTAGATAAGGTACTTATCTTAAATACCTGTCATACAAATTAAAGTATCACCCATACAGAACGATTAGGTTAAATTATAAAATTGAATAACCTCTTGCAACAATATGTTTTACTGATAATAGAAATAATACCACATAAATTTGTAGTAAAAACAAAAGTATAAGCATTAAAAAATAAAATAACCTAAATTAATTATTATCAAACAATTAAAATATAGTCTCAATTCATTCTCTAAATAATTATTAAAATACAAATAAAGATAATGATATTAAAAATATTAATTCTTCTTCTTTACATTGCAATAAGTAGGGACCTTAGGAATTTGATTTGTCAAAGATAAACTGATGGGTTATTCGTTCTTTAGAAGAAAGGACTTTAATTTTAGGACATTAAAGACGAAGTAATAAATATTTTTTGTGTAAGATTTTTCACAAGGGTGATAATCTGATAATGGAGGCTGTATTTGATAAATGATTGTATGCTGTATGAGTAAGGTGGAGGGGGAGCAAGTGTTCTCTTTGGCTTGCGTACATGGGACATCTGAAAAACAGGTGAGCTAGATCTTCTACACTTCTACTTCATTTAGGTTGCAATCAAGCCATCAAAAAGGAGCTGGCGCACTTCCCCCAAGACTCGACCTATCCCGGCGCACTAGGTGTACAGCCCCACAGATCACAGTCTCTATGTGGTCAGTCGTCAGTCGGGTCGCCATCGGCTGCACGTATTTAGGAGAACAGAACACTTTAACCCCTACTATAAAAGATGCTCGTCCTCTCTTCTTGTAGGGTACCCTCCTCTGCACGCTCCTATCCTCGGATTTCTCCACCCTCGTCATCAATGTCATACAAGAGGGATAATGTGAGTTTTTCCACCTTGGACGAGTGAGCGACGCGCTAAGAATTCTGCCTATACGTACGGCAGCGTCACTCTCTGGGGTCCCAGACCGACTGACTCCTCGGCTCCGGTTGAGATCACCGGTGGTCAAAGATCACTCTCTGGTTTACTGCCGTCACTCCCCGATTCTTATCTACCTTGAGATTAGCTTGGATCTATTCTTTATTTTGGTTTCGGAGTTGATGATTTATTTTCTTTTACAATAAACAAAACCGATATCCCTTTACATTATACAAAAACATAATATTAAAGAAGAGATATCGAGGAGTTAGGGTTTAAACTACTAACATTCGTAAGAATTGTAACACAATGTACATTAGACTAAACATTCCTTTTTCTTAATAGTTATTTAGTCAAAATTGGTTAGATACGACGTATTTACGGGAAGATATGAGCGACACTAGGTTTTTTTCATTCACTTTAATATATTCAAATTTTAAGAAATAAAATTCCTCAAACAAACTTTCACCAAAATTACAATTCACATTTTAAGTATCTTACCTTGCATCCACAATTCTGTCAAAGACCTTACGAAAGTTTATAAAAATAGCTATAATTTTCCATTTGGGTAATCGGAGATGGTTTTGAACTACAGAGTTTAGGATAAAGATGTTGTCTATACAGCCTTTGTCCTTCCTAAATCCTGACCCTGACTGAATTTCAGGAATGATTTTATGGTTATTTGGTTAATCGTTGGTTAATGGTAGAAGAAAACATTTTAGCAAGGCAATTGACCAACGAGATTCCTCTATAATTATTGGGGTCCTCATTGTCACTTTTTTATAAAGAAGCGTTGTTAAGACTCTTGACCATTCAGAGGATATTTCCTCGGAGTCCATAATTTTATTACATAAGGAGGTTATATGTACTATTATGTGGTAAATGTTTTAAAAAATCATAACTAATCATCTGGCCGTCTGAGCCGGGCGATGAATTTAATTTTGATTCCATTACTTCTTCTTTCGTTATTGGGTCGTCTAATGTAAGATCACTATTTAACACTGTTGATATATCGTGTAACACTGGCCTCTATTCGTGGATCTTGAAGCAGATTTTCATAAAATGCCACTTTTCAATGACTATATTTAAAGATCCTACTCAGGACTTTTTTCTAAATTGACTTAATTTTTCCAAAATAAGGAAGAGTTCCTTACGTTACTTAGAGACTCAATTATGTACATATTATAGCTTTTCTTTTTGGTTCTTATAAGCTTTCTATAAAGAACTGCTTCAGAGTGACATTCGGCTAAAGCTGGTTGTGTAAATTTATGTTTTTTACATTCTCTTAAACTCCTGCGAAGATTTATTTATTTATTTTTATTTTTATTTTTTTTTTTTTGCATTTGAACACTCTTTGTCAAACCACGGTTGTTTTGGTAGTTGATTTGTCGATAACGCAGAGTTAAATGCTACTGATGGAGATGATTTCATTAGTCTGATGTAACTGTCTTTGTTACTATCGCACCAGGTTTTTTTTTATTTGATTTAAGTTAGTATTTGTTCGCGGGATAAGTTTTTTAGGTTCTAATACAATATTTAACGATTAATTTATTGGCAAGTGATTAATAAGCGTAAGATTAGTGATAATTTTATAAGGTCTTTCACCTTAGATATACTATTGATTTTGCACCAGACAAGATCTATCAAGCTTCCTCCCCAATGTCATATACATGTTAAGTTGCCAGACCTATCCGACAGACTTCTCCCGTTAATTAGAACAAAGTTATTTAATTCCATTATATCAACTAATTGGTTTCCCTCGTTTATCAATTTTACTATCAGTAGTGGACCTAAATCTATTCAAAAAAGATTATTTTCATCTACTGGCAATTCGTAATTAATATCTCCTACCCTAGCGTTGAAATCCCCATCGATAACAAACACCTCTTCCTGAAGTTGAAGGATTATGGACCTTAAGTCAGTCATTTGCCAGGTCTCACAAAGGCAAAGCACAGTAGAGTCCGTGAATTCATGGCAGTTTTCCAAAAAATTATTGTAACCGTCGCAGTTCCAATAGATAACTTCGATTGTTTTATGAAGTTCATCGCTGCATTCACTCCCTTGTGTACTTTGTCGAAGGAATAGTCATAGTTTTTTTCTCGCTTTTGAGAGAGGAAATAAAATCTTTTAAATTAATTCTACATATTTCAGATAATTTCTCGACTCCACATTTACTCGTATAGATTAAGTCATACGTTTCATTAAGGTCGAAACGAGTATTATCGATCCTGAAGTTTTTGAAAACCACATTTGATGCCACTTTTACTCGTTATTTCTCCTAGATTTCTCTTCGTCTAGACCGTTTCTGACGAACCTTCAGTGTGAAATCTCTCTGAACGCAGTAGTTGGTGCGGGAGGGAGCTGAACAGCTTGCGAGAATTGTTTTTACATCTCTGTCTCGAAGAAAATTAAATTATTAGCAAGGGGGTCTCATTTTCTTTTGTCTTTATATTTTGTATTTTGTTGATTATAATTTCAGACTTGATGTGAAGAACATCTCGGTTATTTTTTGTTCTGGATTTGCGGAGTCTTCTAAGACGATGCCCTTAAAAACAAGGTTATTTTTTCTAACTCCGTTTTCAAGTCTCTCGATTGTCTTTAAAATACGGCTATCAGTCTCTTTTAGTTTATTTATATCACGTTTCATGGTTTCATTTTCTTCTGATAAGTTGTCTTATTTAGAAATTACAGACGAACTATCATCTTTGGAGGTGAGATTTTTTTTTTTTTTTTATCAAGTACAGTAAAACTTGTCTAAGCTGGAACATGTGTAAGCTGGAAACCTGCAAAGGTGGAAACTTTTTCTCGGAACGGAGTTTTTTTTTCTAAGTAAAACACCCTGTATAAGCTGGAAACCTAATAAGGTGGAATTTATTTCCGGAACCGAGGCCTTTCAGCTTAGGCAAGTTTTACTGTAGTTTTTCAATCTGAAAGCATCTGAAGCAAGATATTTTTGATCATTCCACATTTTTTTTCGAAGCTGGCGATTTTTCGTAGAGAGAATCGTGAGGGCTGACTGTATTTGATGTTGGCCTTTTATTCGGCTCCTTAGTTACGCACTGGTTGTTTATTATTGCGTTAATCTTATCAGTGTCATATTGAATATTATTCTTGTTTACATTCATTGATTTAGATTTACAACAGACCTCTCGTCAGTGGCGAGATGGGTTGGTAGGGGTTAAAGACGTATGAATGGGTTGCCCCCACTACAACTATGACACTACCCTACCTCTAGGTGACTGGAGTTTGCCACATGCGCAAAGCTATTTTCTACCCTCGCGACACTGACCTCTAGAAAAAACTCGTTTCACATAAAATTTTTCAAACACGAAAAACTAGTTATAACTAGCACCAAATGGTTTACAAATTTACAGAATCGTAGGTAAGAGTTTAAAGAATACTTTTGCAAAATATAAACAAAAACTAAGCACTATAATTATTCAAAAGAACTGAATAACGTGGAGATGATGTTGCACACTCGGCGTCAAGGACGCAACTCAGTTCTCTTTATATCTGTTAAAGAAATGATTAATTAGAATTAGAATTAGTTGGCTTTAACAAGACTTGAAGGCCGCGCTCTCGACTTTGATGCTAGGCAATTCTATTGTAATTAGATACATTTGATCTTCGTAATACTTACTTCCTTAAACACTGTTTTAAGGTACTGATGAGCTAATCGCTTTCACTACACCTTGAATACATATTTTATTGATAAACGATAATGATATTCATTTCATATTCTAAATATATCAGGGAAAAAAATCTTCTCAGTTGAAGTAAATGTAAATTCTTATCATGCATCTTGAAATAGAACTTATTATAACAGTTAATATATATAATAAAAGTTTTGTTTCAAAACACAAGCTAAATATTTTAATTTAATTATTTTATAACTAAAAATGTACATGATTTTTAGACTTTGTATTGTTTGTCTGCATTCAAGTTGTTGTCAAAGTTTGTCAAATGTGCTTTTTTACCTAAAGATTATTTTATGATTCATATTAATCAGTGGACTACTAGGGAGACTAGTTTTAATCCAATTGATCTGATCCTATCATAAACAAAAAACCATACAATTTTGTCAAATCGATCATTTAAGCAGCGATTATTGGTTTCACCTTTATAGAAAGTTTATAGCCAGTACTTCTAAAATGATAAATCCTTCTTATGCACGATAAAACCTGTTTAAATACATTAATTCAATAAATCGCATAAGGCAAAAATAATCGAACGTTTTCTTTATAGATGTATAGTTACTTTGACTTGATGAGTAGTTCGTAGATAAAAGAGATATCGTCGAACTTTTCTGTAATAAATCAGAAGAACCGAGCCAGTGAATCGCTGCCCGATCCAGTCGGCTTGTTACTAGCCGCTGACCTACGATGTAACGAACCGGCTTTTGCATCCCCTCTTCTAGCGTGTTATCCCTACCTCTGTAGCTAGCTTGCTCCCACATAGCCAGGCTAAGAGTCGAGTAGGCATTCCTGCCGAAATCTACCAACCTTGGACAGACTAAGGCAGGTTCCGCCTTCTTCATTATTAGTATTAGCAGTAAATTGCATTCGGTGCCTTTCTACAATGCAGGCTGTTTATCGCCTTTCATTCCGCTGTCAGAGTAGTTCTTCACCTACAAACTAGAACATAAAGCAAACAAATTTCAAATTACTGTTAAAACCGATAACAAATCTACGACAACCGTGTCAAGGGTGACACGCCAAGAAATTTTGGGCGACATGCCGAAATTTGATTCGCAATTTCCCTCTACGTTCTTTGTCTCGATAACTCCGCACCGGAGTTTGGCCGATTATTAACAGCTACGAAAGATGTGAGGGTCGCTGTTTAGAGTTCAAAGGACCACCTCTAGGGGAAATTATAATCAAAACACCAAGTAAAAAGTGCAGAATATTGACTTAATAAAATAATTATAATGTAAATCATATAAAGGTAGATTATTATCTACCTAAATAGATAAACCTAAATTTGAATACCTTTAAAATATACCCCACTCAAAAGGTACAAAAAATAAAAAATCTTGTGATCAGTTCGAAATTATAATAATATAATATCTATAATATACGTTTATTGTTTATAAACAAAAAATGTTTGTACAGTGAAGTTCACAACGCTTTATCTTCAACTTATAAAATTTTACCTAAAACTTTACAAGGTATTTAAACAATAAATTACTAAATTATAAACAAAAATTTTTCTGATAACAATCAAATTTTTAAGATTTTATAATGAAAATAAATTATAAATAATTAAAGTCATTTCCTGTTTTTTTTTTGTTTTTTTGTTTTGTTTTTTAAATAAATAAATGAAAATACTTGAAATTTTTAGATAAATAATAAGTTAGTTATTGTTCCATGATAAAGATACGTGTTTTTAACGCTGCAACGAGGAACCAGTATAAAGATTTAAATTTGTTGGTATCCTAAATAATTAAGAGGTGTTTGACCAACACCCCAAATCGAACTGAAATGGTTCTCTACAGTCAAACATAAACGTTCCGCACATGATAGCGTAATAAATGAAAAATGACTTCCTGAGTCTAAAGCCAAGCGTACCTCTTGAAATTGATTTAAACTATCTTTACCACAGAGGGCAGTGCCGAACATGACTTCTATTTGATTGTGTGACACTGAGTTAAGAGAAAAAATAATTATGGTGAAGCTTCAGATGATGAAGAAGGACTAGGCTCAACAGAAGACTTAAGAAGTCGCAGAATTTGTGGCATGCAGCGAATCAAACAGAAGAGAATGGTGCATAGCTCGACAGTATCTACACCGATAGCAGGAACAGCTCTGTTTATGTTTAGCTCTATGACCTCCCCGAAGACAGTTCCAACAAACTTTCCAGAACTGTAATAAGGGTTTTCGTTCGTTTACCGGTTTATTGTATTCGCAAACTTAAAACAAGTTACTAAGAGGTGAGAACCCTTACAAGCATAGCAGGTCTCAGTGGATCTTGTACTTAGGTCTGAGCTAGTCGAATGGTTTGATTGACTTTTAACCTGTCCTCTTTGAAATGTCTTATTAATGTTATGGTTAGGACTATATTTTAATTCTAAATTTTTATGAAGTTCAACTTTACCTTCCTTTGTCTTGCGAGGATTACTAGAAGAGACCTGAGGATAACTAGTATGAACTTTACTCCTCACCTGTTCTTAGTAGCGGCTCTTCTTCTTAATTCGGACGCGTTGCATCTCATTCTAAGAAACACGATAAGTTGGTTAAAGGTCGAATACTCTTCAGAGTTATGGTTCTCGAAAGCCTCACATGTGTATTGATCCAGGCACCTGCGTGATAGATGAAAAAAAATAAATAAATAAAACGCATTAGGAATATTTAAGAAATTGAAAGCAGCTACAGCTTCTGTGAGTTTATCTATAAGAGAGGTGAGCACCTCAAGAAGCTTATTTAAATAAGTAGCTGCTAAGTTGCTAACAGGCGTTTATTGTTGTAAATGTCATTCAGGGTCTTCCACGCCATCTGAAAATTATCCTCAGATGAAGAAATGCTGTTCTCATAGTATGGTCAACTAAACCTATCACAGGTGACCCTCCGTCATCAACCATGTCAGCTAATTCTTCATATAAGATTTCAAACTTATTGTACAGGTCAGTAAGCCTCCTACACCTTCCCTTGAATAAATGGATTTCATTATAATTAATTTCTGCTTTCTTACCTTGTTCTCGTATCTCCAACAACAGTAGACATTCTACGACGTATAGATAGAGCCGCATCAAAGCTCATTTCATTCTCCAGTCTTTCTCAGGTCTATAGGGTATCAATAAATCTTACTTCTACTCCATGTTTGGCTATATTTCACCTCCTTTTTAGACATCTTCAGGCCTTTATTTACTCCTTCTATTTTCAATACACATTTTTCCTTCAATACACATTTTTCCATCTCCTCCGTCTTGAGTGTATTTATCAATAGATAGAGATAAATACACTCAAGACGTAATTAGAAATGCAACAGCATGTACCTAATAAAATAAGAAAATTAAAAGGAACAGTTGTTAAGAGATTAACTGCCTAGGTCAGCCGTAGCATGAACCCAATTAAGAGAAAAAGAGCCAAGAAAAAATTAAACAAAGTGCTCTTGACACACAATAAGAAGATTGTAGGTAAAAAATGTATTCATTCAGGTGTGTATAAACGAAACAATAACTGTAAGCTCCCAGCTCCCATAAAGGGTAAATTAAAATATACTTACAGACAAAGTTGAGATAAAGAGATGACCGGGCGATGGTCTAAAGCAGGGGTACTCACTACGCGGCCCTCAGTACAATATTGTGTGGCCCTCGACCGTAAATAAAACTTGCGATATTTTCCCCATTATCTTACGTTGCTAGAAAATAAATTAAGTGCCTAAGAAATGACAATAAATTAATTGTTCAAAACTAATCCGGATCATATTTGCTTGAACCTACTTAAATGAATCAACTTTTAGTTGAATGAATTTCATGAAGAACAAAAATAGGTCCCGCCTAACATATGACATCCTTCAACACCTG
>KZ651093.1:786356-797669 GCA_001010745.2 Gerris buenoi | reverse complement strand
AAATAAATAAATAATAAAATAAATAAAAATAAATAAAATAATAAATAAATAATAAAATAAATAAAAATAAATAAATAATAAAAATAAATAAAAGTGACTCATATTCTCCCCCTTTGTAGTTGACGATAGAGAAGCTGGTTTTTAATTTAAAAGAAGCGTCGGCATTATAATGAGAGTTAAAAAAAAGTGATGGATAGTGACTATCTTCACGAACTAACGGTTCACTGCACCGGGTAACATGGGACGGGAAATTTGAAAAAACAAGATCAATAGTTACATAATTTGTGAAGTTATATTGCAGCAAACTAAGAGATTGGCAGAGCAACGACAGGTACGATGCTCGAGAAAGTTTAGAAGACAGGCCGTTAAAGATAAAATTTGCCCAATCCATTTTAGGAATATTGAAATCACCGACTATAAGAGTTGGAGAGTTGCAGGGAAGAAAATCTACGAGGTTTTGTACATAAAGGAGTAAATCATTGTTGTCCAGATGGTCCGGAAGGTAGTGGTTACCGATTAATAAAGGCTTAGTGTCAGGCAGAAATAGTTGAATCCAGTCACACTCAATCTTACTAGATTTAAGGTCTAAACGTCTTGAATATCTGAAGGAGCTTTTTATAGCTGTGCAAACTCCGCCCCCATCTAAACATCCGAAGATTAATATTTTGATCCAATAAAAACATAATGGAAACTTAACCAATGAGAACATAATAAAATCTTATCTTATCTTAGCTTTTGTTTTATAATACATTAAATAGTCCTACATCTTTCACAAAGTTCAGAACTTCTGCGCCACGCCCCGACCCGATAGCAAACAAAGTCTCTAATGATACTACATTGTATTTATCCCAGAAGGGTTTTAGTCGTGGGCAATCCAAAAAGATATGCGTAACATTCAGTGTGCCATTTCTAACATTGTGGGCATATGAATCGACAGCCCAGCAGAAGGTGACTATGCATTAGCCTTGACAAAACATTCCTAGTGCCGTCTTCTAGCAAATGGTTTCTCCTGATGCAGAACCACGTAGAAGCATAGACTTAAATAAAAGTAACTAATGATGTCAACTACAAAAAGGGAGAATACGAGTCACTTCTTAAATTTTATTCGACCATCGACTGGTCACCAGTCGAAAATGAATAAAAATATCGACAGTAAAGTAAAACTCAACTGAATTAGTGCAAGAAGGTATAACGAAATTAATTCTAATCGACATAGTGAAACGAAATAAATACCCTTTATGGTTCTCAAAGGAGCTTATATACTGTATTAAAAAGAAGAATTACTACCGCAGGAAGCACAGCAAAACAAAGAAACATTTATATCTTAAATACACCGAATCTAACAACGCTTGTTCAAACTACATTTCAAATTTGATCTCCACGAACTCGACAAATCCCTCAGGAAGTTATGGAAAGAAATAAAGACGATGCAAGGATCAACCCACCGAACTCCCTTCAGCCTCACTACCACCGATGCAATAACATCCGACCCTCCTACTGAATCTAAGGCGTTTCCACAACATTTTGCCAATGTCTTTCCCCATTCTCCGACTATTTCTTCGGTTCCTTCTAAACTTGGGATATTGGACACTGGACCAATATCCCCATCTTCTCTCTCCACAAATCGAAATCCTCTGAATACCCATATTCCCCCCATTTCTTCCACAGCTGTCCTTGAACTTGAATCTATATCCACTTTAAAATCATCATATTCTTTTGGTTGTGACAATATTCCAAGTTTTTTAGTAATAAAGTTCACGTCCATTTTTGCCCCAGTTCTCGCTTCTATTTTTAATTGTTCTCTTGCTTCTTCTACTTTTCCTTCCCTCTGGAACCAAGCACTTATAGTCCCAGTATTTAAATCGGGCGATCGCTCTGATGTTAAAAACTACAAACCCACATCAATTTTTAATGTCTTTTCTAAAGTTTTCGAACGCACCCCCCATTCTTATTTATCCTCCTTAAGGCCGGGCCACACCTGTCCGCACCGTATGACGGCCTTGTGTAGGCATGTGTTGGATAACACTTTTTGAGGAATAAACCTAAGGAAATGTTAGACGTAGTCCCCACCTCTCCGCACCGACACTTGGATTAGTTTTGTTTAATTTTTGACGGGCGCGGTGCGGGTCGTCCTTTAATACTTAACCTACACCTTCTACTTTCTTCATTATTATTATTATTCTATTTAAAACTTGGAACTTTATTATTTATAGCATTACAACGCTTTATTTATTCATTTTATTTTTTAAATGGAGGTTGAAAAATTAATCAAAATTTTAGAAAATACCCAGTTTTATATGATCAGTCAAGTGAAAAATATAGAAATGCTGAGTATAAAGAACGTGTTTGGAAGTTAATTGCCAGCAGCATGGAAATTGAAGTAAGCCCATTTTTTTTTTTTTTAATATTATATATTTTGTTACGATACAATGGTACATGTTCCTACTTTAAATTAAAGTTAGCTCTAGTCAGTACTAGTTGGTAAATGTGGACATTCTAAAATATTCATAAAACTTGGTTTCATCGTCTATAAGATGAGACAGCANCCTCCCTTCACCGTCATACGGTGAGGACATGTGTGGCCTCCCTTCACCGTCATACGGTGAGGACATGTGTGGCCTCCCTTCACCGTCATACGGTGAGGACATGTGTGGCCTCCCTTCACCGTCATACGGTGAGGACATGTGTGGCCTCCCTTCACCGTCATACGGTGAGGACATGTGTGGCCTCCCTTCACCGTCATACGGTGAGGACATGTGTGGCCTCCCTTCACCGTCATACGGTGAGGACATGTGTGGCCTCCCTTCACCGTCATACGGTGAGGACATGTGTGGCCTCCCTTCACCGTCATACGGTGAGGACATGTGTGGCCTCCCTTCACCGTCATACGGTGAGGACATGTGTGGCCTCCCTTCACCGTCATACGGTGAGGACATGTGTGGCCTCCCTTCACCGTCATACGGTGAGGACATGTGTGGCCTCCCTTCACCGTCATACGGTGAGGACATGTGTGGCCTCCCTTCACCGTCATACGGTGAGGACATGTGTGGCCTCCCTTCACCGTCATACGGTGAGGACATGTGTGGCCTCCCTTCACCGTCATACGGTGAGGACAGGTGTGGCCTCCCTTCACCGTCATACGGTGAGGACAGGTGTGGCCTCCCTTCACCGTCATACGGTGAGGACAGGTGTGGCCCGGCCTTTAATCTAACCTATTCTTAATCATGATTAACATGGTTTTGTTCCAAATAAATCTACAAATAGCAACTTAGTATCTTTCTTATCGTATCTTGGTCCATCTGTTTCTAAAGGTTCACAGGTTGATGCAATTTTCTTTGATTTCAGTAAAGCGTTTGACCTTGTTAACCACGTTATCTTAATTAACAAAGTTACATCTCTTTCTTTACATCCCCAATTAGTATCATTTTTTTAGTAGCTATTTATCAAACAGAACTTGTCAAGTCAAAATATACAACCACTTATCGCAATCTTACTGCACTTATTCAGGCGTCGCCAAGGATCATATCTTGGGCCTTTACTGTTTCTTGCTTTAATTAATGACTTGTAAGAAGTTATTAATCGCCCCTTTCTATTATTTGCAGATGATTTAAAAATATTTTTAAAGGTCAATTCTCTTTCCTTTTGCCAAATTCTCCAAAATGATATCGATGCCATATCTCCGTGGTGCAAAACAAACAAAATGATTATAAATACCGATAAGGCATCTTCTGTCGTTCTCCCGACGTCGACACCCTTTGCAACTCAAATATGTTCTTCATGGCACTTTTCTTACCCATATTCTATTTGTGATCTTGGTATCACATTAGATTCAAGACTTAAGTTCGATTTGAATATAAACTCAATAGTTACTAAAGCTTCACAGTCTTGGTCTTATCCGTAAAATCAGTCACCACCTTTCACTTGAATATTTCCTCAGTCTTTATGTTTCTCTTGTCAGGCCTCTCCATGAATATGTTGTGCCTGTTTGGATCAACCTCGCCTTGATCCGCTCGGATCAAATTGAGAGAGTACAAGCTTTTTGAGCGAATCTGCTATCTTCGATACTTCTTCAGAAGAGCATACTACTCATATGAGCATTTATCTGAGCGCCTTAAACTTTCGTCTTTGCATCGGAGGAGGAGAGCCTATGAAATTTTGTATAGTTAATTATAAAAAAAGTTATAAAAATTACCTCATTCAAATTACACGGGATTGAAAACAGGTGATAAGGAAAAAGAACAAAACAAACACAACGAATACATTTTCGAAAGCTTACGCCATTTTGTGACGTCATTACTAATCATCTCTATTATGAAAGGAATAATATGTATAATATAATTGTAACTGATACGTATAATTATAATTGAAATAACTATATAAATAGGTTATAGAAATAATTAATTGATAAATGAGAATTATTTGTACAATGAATCCAAATTTTATTAACAATTAGTTTGATGCAGGTTTGAGAAAAGTTAAATTATTGTAAGTATTAATAATGTAATTAGTAGGTTGGCAATTCTGGGAAGAGTGCACACGGGTTCTACGAAACCACCCCATTCTCATACGTTGTAAAAGTAGATACGTATCCCTGTAAAGCCAGGTAATCGGTATAGCACATGTTAGCTAAAAATTTAAGTAGTTTAAAGAAATTCAAGTTTGAATTTTTGTCAAAGTTTAAGTTGTGTATGTTAATCCAATTTTTTTTTTAATTTTTAAAATAATTATCAAATCTTCTTATGCTGGGTCTTCAGGGATTTAAAAGGTTGAAAATAAAAATATTTTCATTTACAAACATTTTTTTAGCTGAGTAACTCTTTGACACTAAAGAAAGGTTACTCAAATATTGTAGTTTTATTTAATCTCCAAAACCAATTACAAATAATGTGATTTTTGATTTACAATTCAAGGCCTGAAGATGCCCAGGTATGGGCGAAAGATAGCCAAAAAAAAATGTTTGTAAATTAAAATATTTTTATTTTTATTTTCAACCTTTTAAATCCCCGAAGACCCAGCATAAGAAGATTTGATACAATAATAAGGGATCAACTAAAGAAAATTGACAATGAAATAATTATTTTTTTTCCTTCTGAGAGAGAACTTCAATGCATGTATTGTAAGTTTAAAAAAGTTATATTAAGAAAACATTAAACGTTGAGAAGTCAAATTATGTATAAATTATCATGAAAGAGGTGTAGTTCAATAACCAAACAATGTCTTCACACAAAAATTGTGATTTGAACAATTGAGCGGTTTCGGCTGTTCTAATGCAGCCTTCTTCAGATAATCTTGAGCTTACTCTTTTTAGAGTAACCTTTTGTTTGGTTATTGAACTACACCTCTTTCATGATAAGTTGCTAGACTAACGAGATTCCTGTGTAGTTCCTCGGGTCGCAAGGATCATTTTTCTTAAAGATCATAGTGGAGGTCATATTTATAAATTTTTCGGGGATTTCTTCAGACCTTAGGATTTTTATTAAATTACGAACAAAGGAATAGGATCCAGTTTTGGGGTAGATTTTTATAAAATTGATAAGAGATGATGTCTGGTCCTGGACTAGCATTATTTCTACACTTCGATAAAGCTATAGTTATTTCGTCTAGAGTTATTTCGGCATCTAGGTACTCGTGCTTTAATCCGTAGAATGTAACTTTTGATTCTCTTGGTGGAAACGAGTTACTGTAGAATTCATCCCAGTCTTTTATTGTAAGGGAGGATGTTTGTTGCTTGCGGCCTTTATATCTGTTAATAGTTTGCCAAAAATTAGCTAAGTTCTTTTTAACGTTTGAGAGTGCAGTATGAATTTCATCGTAGAAGACTTTCTTTTTAGATTTACAAGTTTTTATATAGTTCCTTTTACAAAGTTGCAGAGCGGTTTTGGATGTTTTATCAAAGTTAAGTTGTTTACATATTATAAGTTTAGATTTTATTTCATTTTTCAGGTTTTTGCATTCTATATCGTGCCTATTAGATTGATTTATGGTTTCATAATGTAATTTTGTCAGTTTGCTCATTCCACATAAGTTTGCACTTTCTTTAATAGCTTGCTCTAGGTTATCATACATTTTCCTACTGATATGTTAGCAGTTGTGAAATTACTTGTTTATTTGTTTATTGTGTTACTGTAATCAATTGCTTTATTAGGGATCCAGTTATATGTGGTTTTTGAATTGAATAGTATTTTTTTTTAGGTTAGTGTTTCGTTGAAGATGAAATTTCTAAATTGATTAATAAAGGACGCTTTCCATATATTTAGCGCACAAATTTAACTGATTATTAACTAGCTGAATTTTTAAAACACGTAAGTCTTATACTCATAATGTGTCTTTTTTAATCCTATTTTTTAATACCTTGCAGATCTGAATTTCCACATTAACATTATTATTTCGTCGCCTTCTATTTTATATTGGACACAACGATGTTTGGATATAACGATCTTTTTTACTAGGTCCCTTGAAGATCTTTATAAGCGAATTTCACTGAATTTCAAAAAACAATAATATAAAAGAGAAATCTTCAAATATTACTGAAGAAATTCAGCATTCCAATTTCAGCACATACTTAAACAGTTGCAAGTTTACAGCACTCCGGGATTTCAGTAGGACACTTTTTGTTTTAGAAATAAGATCTTGTGCTAAAAGAAAATTTTGCTCTAAATTATTTTAAAAAAACATTAGGTACTATATGCAAAAAGCTGATGGATAGTGCAGTATAATAATTAGACAGAATACTTGTTTCATAACGGAAAGTTAAAAATATCTATCATGAAACAATTGTTCAAATTATGAAGACTCACTCTCAATCGATTACTTATATATAGAATTATAAGGGTGTACTCATAAGTTAAATAATTTAACTTATTATACATTATTACTTCATACATATCTTTATCACATCAAAACATAACTCTTCAAAATGTAACATCTCTTCTTTAATACACTTGTCATCTTAAATATAAATAATGAATAATAAATAAAGATAAGCCAGCCTAAAATGAAGTATCATTAATGTAAAAAGACACGTTTTAACCACTGGAAGATATCTTCAATGAAGTTTGAAATGCTTTTCAATGAAGGAGAGAGTAAGAATTAGTAGAGGAGTTGAAAGAGAAGTTGGAATTTTAACCAATAGCGACCATCTTCATTGAAGATGAAATGTGTAAGAGAAAGAATTAAGTAGTACAAGAGTTCAAAGAGAAGTTGGAATTTTAACCACTAGTGGTCATCTTCAATGAAGATGAAATGTGTAAGAGAAAGAATTAGTACAGGAGTTGAAACAGAAGTTGGAATTTTAACCACTATCTTCAATAAAGATGAAAAGAGTTGAAATGTGTAAGAGAAAGAATTAGTATAAGAGTTGAAACAGAAGTTGGAATTGTAACATATTCTGAATGTTAAATTTTGTTTAAATCAAAGTTGATGGGGAAATTAGTGACAGGGTTTGAATAGAAACCAAATTAATTCCAAGTTAAAAAGCTATTTAACAGTCATATAGAATATAAGAGAAAAAAAATGAATTTGTCAACTTTAATGTCCTACCAGCACATTACTACTAGTTATTACCACAGAACTGATGTATATTAGAATATTCAATCAATATATCTGTACGTAGAAGTACATAATTGCAAGTATATTCTTGAAAACTTTTTGCAGTACCAAATGCATTAAGCTAGCAAATAATTGTAATAAAGTATTTGAACTCGTTTGTTAATAAACATATAATCGATGTTAAAATGTAGAGTATTTTAAATAAATACTGTTGAATTTTCCATTTTTAGCAAGTAGAAAATAATTGAGCTGTAATAGCTAAAGTTTGACTGATGATATGACAATATTATACTGGTCTCACAAGTAGAGTTTACTTCGACCATCATGGGAAAAGTAAAACAATGGAAAGGGTATCCGACGAGAAGTCGAGTTTTGACTTGTAGAAAGAAGGTACGGCCAACTTGGCAAACAAATATGTCACTGGTGAACAAGGAGGCCTGGGTGGCTGGAAGGCTGGAGCGCTTGCCTTGAGATAAGGCAAGTTAAGCAGCAGCGAGCCGGGTCAGAAGGTGACCGCAGCTCTGGGTATGATTCCCGGACCGGGCCCCCGCTCAATGTCCACCCAGCATTGTTTAAACAAATGGGAAGCTTCTTGAAAGAGTGGCGCCACCAGGTTTCGGCCTGGAAACCATGATGACACTCTTGGTTGTTAAACAACTAGAAGAGGAGTCAGGGTTAACGACTATATCTTCACACGAGTGTGTGAAGATTTCGGTCCCTAACCCGGGTTTGTTCTATGGGCCCACCTAAGTGGACTGCGTCTTCGGGTGTAAAAGCCCCACCAGAATAAAAAAAAAGTTAGTATATTGCTATTATTATTCATTTAGGTTAGACAATAAACTTGTCGATTTTTCAAATCTCAGATCATAATAGTTTTCATAGATTCGAAAAATAACAAATTAATAAGATGAATTAATAAGATAAGATTTCATGGGCATTAAATAATAAATAGAAATTCCAAAGAAAAGCTTATATTATTTTAAATTTTAGGAGAAAGGGCAAACTTAAACGGATGATTACCTAATACTAAATGAGACATTAAAAACCTCGAGATTAAAAAGAGACACACAATATATAGGTATATAAATATATATATATATACGATAGTAAATAGAGGTGTATAGAAAACAATTAACCGAGAATAATATAACAGGTATTCGGCGTCGACACAATGATAACGTGAATAAAATATACCGACTGTAAAAAGTTGTACACCTCGGCTAACAGATAACAACAGCCTTGATTACAATTAAATTGACAAATGTGGACTGCAGATAAGACATCTACTGACAAGAATCCTAGAAATAGACAAGTATGAGCTGGAACCTACCTACCCTACTCCATACTACAATAACAACATACCAAAACATTTCCTCATTATTATTATTATTTCTACAATAATATAGAGTGGTAAAATGAATATACGTGCCTCTTTATCCTTTAGTCCGAGCAGAAGGACCTCTTCCATAAGAGTTAATCTCGTTTCTTTGGAATCGCCTTGGTCGTCTTCGTCCCGTTCGACGGTTTTCTCGTCGGAAAGTTGAGGTTCTTTGTTACTGCCGACTGTTTCTCGGTTGACATTCCTCCTCTGAACGAGGCCTTCAGAGCGACTCATGTTGCACGGTTCGGCTTTTAACGGCGAGGGGCGACTTCAAAACAACACGGTAATAAACATCGAAGGCGAATCGACACTAACAAGGGTCTACATGAAGCACGTTTATCGAGCACTGGAGAACGATCATCAAGTTATTATTTATCGCTTACGGACGACAGCACTTGGCATCGATTATACGAAACGATCTGGAGCGAGAAATACCGAAAAATATACGGGGAATACTGTTTACAGCATATGTAACGGCAACGTAAACTGACAAGTTGACACTTAATTCCTCCAAGACACTTTTTTTTATCAAATATCCTCTGACGTCACTTTCGGTAAGCAGGAATAAAAGTAGAGCGGCGAACGTGTTCGTATTTTTAACGGTGGGCTGGAGAGAAAGTCCGAGACTTGGACTGTCGTTTATGACGTCAGCTGCGACATGCGAGGAAAAATCGAAAAACCTTTAAAAATTAGTTTAAATATTAGTTTTTTTAAAAGTATTAGTGTAAAGTTTAAAATAAATTTAAGTTAAAACAAGTGAATAAGCCGTTTTTTAACTTTACAGTGATATTCGAAATCTACCCCCGGCACCCCCTCGATAAGATTCTACCACACATTTTTTATAGACCTAGTCGACAGACACGTCCCTTAAAAATTTGTAAAAATAATATCCGTAAAAGAAAAAAACAGGGTTCCGATTTAAAAATAAATGTGGGGGAGTAAAACATATTTCGTTTATCGGTGTTTACACTGTTCGACGTTTAAGTAGTTTAAGTTTCTTTCGGCTCTAGAGGGCTAAACTGAGAGTAGAATAACCTGCTATTTTAAAAATTCGGACCGATGGGTTCAAATTTTCAAATTGCAATTGTAATACAATCAGGTTATATTTTACACTTTATTTTCGATTTAGTTGTTTTCATTAATTAAGTAACGATTCTAGATAGTATTTTTTTTATTCTAATAACTTTTACAGCCAAACCGTGCCTCATTTTAACTAGACTTGTAATACTAAAGGGATATATTTGATATGGAAGCGTGAGCGACTTGTGAATACTACGGCTTCTGAGTCTTGTCGCCAAGTTAATATATGCCTTGTGATACCGGTGTCTTTTTAGAGTCAATTCGTTATAGTAGCCGTTTACTATTTACCCTGGAAAACTCGCTTGAGTCATAATGTCTCAATACAATAGTACAAATGAAAAAGAAAAACTGGAATCGGTGCACGAGCAGAGAGCCGAATGTTTAAAAGAGGAGGCCAACATTTGTTTCAGAAGTAAGTCGAGTTTTTATCTAGTACGTAATATAATCCTAGACGAGTTCTGCCTGAGTATAAACACCTTAAACCGTCAAACGCCTTTTGTATTATTAGTTAAAACTAAGGTCGTTTCTTTACGTCAGCTCTTTCTTCCGTATTCAATACCCGTACTTGATGTTCATCGCTGTAATTTTGTAGCTTACTAGTTCCTTGTAGTGCGATACTTATTTATAACTTCCATTATACGATTTTCCTAATAATATTGTTATTATTATTTATGTACAAGGACCCCGTACTCGAGGGATATTTTGGTCGTCTTTATTTATTTGTTATTCGATGTAGACAGTACCGGTCGGTTTAATTATTTCAGGCTAATTTTGGTTTTAAATTTTGTTAAGAGCTGTAAATAATTCAGCTGAAGGTTAACCTTAATGATTTTATTAGTTGGAGGTCGAGTATTCAAGATTTTCTAGAGTAGAAGATACTTTCTAGAATCACTTGGCCTTATGGGTGGGGTTAGGTGCCAGCTATGATTTATACACACATTCTATATCCCTTATATAAAAATAAAATAATAATAATAATTTTTAAAGAATAATGGGTTTGAGAAATTGATTATACATAATTTTATTATTTTACAGTTGATATGCACCTAGTTCTAAGTTACAGAGTAAGAAACCGTTGCATGCATATTTGGCACTTTTATAGAAAAGGGCCCCCCTTTTTCTTTTCAATCAAATATACTTTCTTACAACTTAATACACACTTTTTTAATAGAAAAGTGTGATATTCCTTTGTCCCAAAGCATATTGGACTGAATATCCCTTTGTCTTAATAGGTACTTAGACTAAGGTATATAAACTCTTTTGTATAAAAAACAAAAAGGGGGGCCCTTTTCTATAAAAGTACC
>KZ651093.1:773878-786290 GCA_001010745.2 Gerris buenoi | reverse complement strand
AAAAAAACAAGGGATTAACCTTAAAAAGGAGTAAGTATTTACCTAATTCGTTTAGAAGAGAAAAGTTAAACATAAGCATAAGACATTTTATTGTTCTAACTTATTTATTTACATCCCCCCCCCCATTTTTCCCAGCCAAAAATTCCCCAGCCCTGCTCTTATTTCCCCCGAACCTCGTTCGGGCGTTCGGACATATTCTGCACCCCTGTATAAAAGTACCGCATATTTTTGTGTATCAGATTGGATTTTTCTCTGCAGTGTCAGACTTGGTTTTTTCTGCTTCATATTCTATCCTAGCTATTAGGAGTATCATAATAATTAGTATAATAATTAGTAATCATAATAATTATTACCCTTAAATTTATTATGGTGGAAGCCTCCAGGAAGCCCTGCGTGACAAGTGCATAATTATTACGGTGGAAACGAGCAAACAGGAATGCCAACTTAATTCTATTACAGTAGAATAACCAGCACGGCAAATAGACGGATAAAGGTGGGTTCATAGTGTCTACTCAGATAAAATTACATTCGTAAAGCCTTCGAGACGTCACCCAGTGTTTTCCCTTCAGAGCGCACTTTATTTTTCAAAATAAAGTGCGTATTTAATATTTACTATGTAAATAGATGACCCCGATAATTTAATAAAAAATTTTAACAAGTGATAAGAGGACAGGAAGACTACTTGTGCATTCACAGACTACTTGTCTCCCACTACTCAGCTAATAGACACTATGTTCAATAAGTGAGGGAGCATGCTGCGCTGGTGGCTCGAATCCTTGCACCCGCTCTACATACTTGGTACATTCTTAAACAGGAGCTTTCAAACAACTCATTTAATATATTCACAAAGTCATAATAAAATCTATTGACATAAGTAAACATGTCAAAGTCAACTCCTTTACACATTCCACATCTCTCAAAGTCAAAAATTAAATTTCTTGTATGATAATAGAGAACAGAGAGTGACGGTTAAAAGAATGACGGATAAACAAAGTTTTAATGTAGTAGTTTTTTTGTTGATAATAATGGAATTTCTAACTACAAGAATATACGCATAACACGTACGATATAACTTAACCGTATTCGTGAATTTATTACACACAGAGTACAGAGATAAATGTCACTGACCGATCTAAAATAATAACGAAAACAAACTCCCACTGAACCCTCGATACGGAGTTGTCGATGTGTGAGTGAGGTATAAATTCAATCAAGCACTTTTAAGAGGCATGCACTCCTCTGAAGATACCCCTGTTTTACGAGCGTAGGAATGAACGACTATTACAAATCAGTCACATCAAGAGATCATGTATTTGTACTCAAAGACAACCCCACTAGAATAACTATAATTGCTAAAAAAAAAAAATTCATCTATTGAGTTTTTAAATTTTGGAGATTTTTTGGGCTATGAAAAAAAACATGTTTTGAGGCCCTAAAAATCAAACTTGCAGTTCTGTGTTCAAGTTCTTATTCCTCGATCCAACACAGTCCGTTACCTAGGCCTTCTCCTCGATATATGACTCACTTGGCAACATCATACAAAAACTAAACTTACGGAAATTTCAAGACGATACAAGTTGCTGCTTCGACTTCTAGATTGTAGGTCTAATCTTACCTTGAATAATAATAATATTTTATTTTTACTCTTTCTATAGACTAAACCATTGTGTAAATCATAGAGTGGTTATTCTGATTTCTCTAAGCTAGACTTAATGTTACTAATGGTCTGATCGCATAATTGACATATTGACAGGTTTTGTTGCTTTGAATAAGGTAGTTGCATCGAAGCATAACTAATAGGGATATTTTTAACTAATTTCACTTTGATATCAAAATTTATGTCTGGAGTATCAGTTAATTTAACGTCTGAATAATCTTCTTTAACGAGTAATTTTCTTATCCAAATTAACATTGGTTTCAAAATTGTGTCGAGTAAAGTCATTACTACCTATATCGATATTCCAAATTTCTTCGCAAAAATTACTGTTTAATTCAGACTCATCTAGTCTATCATGAGTATTATTTTCCTTAACCATAAAATTTTGTCAAGTACCAATTTTAAATTTTTATATTTCATAAAATCCCGTCCTAAAATTCCAATTTAAAATTGGAAACTTTTACTCAAGTTTTTTGTCGGACACATTAATGGCAGAAAAAGATGCATATTTTGTCGAATGTCAGAACACTATCGATCTACCTAATGCACCTACGCTCGCATCAATTTTTTGTAGCGATATTTCTTGCATCATATTGTTCATTAATTTTTTACATACTTCCCCATCAAAAGTATTGCAATACCTTTGACAAGTATTGTAGTATTGCAAAAGCATTTTTGACCCTGTTTATTATAAGTGAACATTTCAAGTAAATTTAATACGAAATAGTGAAACTTGTCTAAGCTGGAAACCTGCTGAGGTGTATTTTTTTCTAGATCTGTGGCATTACACAGGTTTCACTGTAATCTGAAATCGTTTAAAATGTACAAGTTCCTGCAAAGTTTCACTGCCTCTAGTTAATTTTTGATCTGACTTAATTATTACTAAAGTTTTTTTTTAATTTCTAAATTTCCCATAGGTGGGTTGTATTTTTTTTTTTTTTTTTCTAATGTATCTTCTATTTTATTTTATTGTTAATTTATTTATTTATTTATTTTTTCAGATAAGAAATATACAGAAGCAATTGCGCTTTATAGTGAGGCTATCAATTGTAATCCTTTGAATCCAGTTTATTATTGCAATAGAAGCATCGCTTACTTGAATATAGATTGGTTCGGAGGTGCTCTTAGCGATGCTACTAAAGCTATAGAATTAGATCCTAAGTATGTTAAGGCGTATTATCGTAGAGCCGCCGCACACACTGCACTTGGAAGGTTCAAACTGGCCTTAAAGGATTACGAAGCGGTAAGTTTTACATTGCAAGCTTTTTTGCCATTATGAAAAGAATTGAAATCGATATCGATATGTAATTATCGATTAGAACTTTGGCGTAAAAAAGCAACTGGCGCTGTTACTGTTTAGAGGGATGTGGTTTGTCTATCAATAAAGGCCCGGCCACACAGAAAGCGACGCTACACGAGCTAGCTATGCTAGCTATGTTTGAAAATTTCCGTTCTATAATAGTAAATGGAGGTGGCCACACAGAACGAGACGCTATGCTATGCCGGCGATGCATCTTAGCTATGTTTTGGCATTTCCATTTGAATGGATTTTCCACAGCGCCGGACTTGCGCTGACTGCTACTACCCCTTCCAACTCACCCGCCCTTCTCTGCCCGCTCCACATCTCCTTATCCTACAGTATGTATGTCGAAAGAAGCGTCGCGTTGACAGCGCGGGAAAGTTTGACACATTGTGGGGAGAGCCAATAAGAGCTCAAGATTTTGGCGGGCAGTAGATTGAGCCAACAAGGTAAAAATAAAAATCTCTAGTGGAGGGGCGGGGCCTTCGGGATAACCGTTTAAAACAGACCTAGTGGCTTTATTTTTACCCTCACATAGGTTGGCCAATCTGAGTGTCATCTGATTTCCCGCGCTGTCAACGCGACGCTTCTTTCGACATACATACTGTACACACATATTTATTTACGTTTCGTATATTTAAGCGATTTCTCACTCTTTATTATAATATTACCTTCTTTTGCTTAAATGAAGATTTATAGTATTCTTTTCTCAAAATTTACCCTCTACATGAAGAGTATAATTTTCTAAAATCAAACAAGAGAAAACTGGACCGAATTATGCCTTTGGAGAAAAAAAAAAAAAAAAAAAAACTGGAAAAAATTCNACCTTTACAATTTTTTTATGCACTAGTCTCACAGTTTTTTCGCACACAAATGACGAAAATCAAGTCGTAGAAATTCTCCCCTCCACGTTAAAAAAAAAAATCAATTTTGTGATTCTATTAATTGAGGGATCGATTTAAATGTCCCGTCGAGTATATTGAAAGTTATATTCTATTTTGTGACGATATGAAAAGTAATAGGAGAATTATTTTTCTTAATTTTAGTTATTATTATTTTCTAATTATTCAATTTGTACGAAATAAAAGACAAAATTGACGAATATAAAGTTTACTTTCCTCAAATATACAGTGAGGCGTTTTTCAGGTGATATAGTCGTTCTGTCTAGTTCAATATATTTTTTTGTATATCACTGTGAAGAAGATTGAGAAGAAAATTAATAGGGGAATTATTTTTCTTATTCTTTTCTAATTATTCCATTTGTATAAAAGACAAATTGACGAATATAAAGTTTACTTTCCTCAAATATACAGTGAGGCGTTTTTCAGGTGAAATTGTCGCTCTTTTGTATATCACTGTGAAGAAGATTGAGTATAAATTTGAAGTCACTTCTCAAATTTATATACTGCTCACTTAAAGTAAATAAAAGCAATAGTTCTTCGTCGGAGCTACTGCGGTCCTTCCTAATCGACATGTCGAATGAGACTAAAAAAACATCGCTTAATAACATAGCTTTCTGTATGGCCACCCCGCCTAAAAATAGCTAGCGTAGCTCGCATAGCTAGCAGACGTAGTATAGCTAGCTCGCGTAGCGTAGCTTTCTGTGTGGCCGGGCCTTGATTTGATTTTGCTTTACCCGCTTCTACGGTTAACGCTTTTTTTAATTACTCTTTTTATTTTTTTGCGTCTCTCCAGCTGTCTACTGAATATTGAATATACATTAAAAAAAAAAATACCTTAGACATAATTTGGCACTTTGAACAATTAAAGTAGTTTCCCCCTCCTTCTTTTACCCCCCGAACAGTTAAGTACTTTACCAGAAGGTGACTATTTTATTCGGAGTAGCCTCTATATTTCTTGTCCTCTGTATTGGTTATCTTGAGTTTTTCCTCCAAGTCTCAGTTTTTGCGGACAAAAGTGATCGTTTAAATTTAATAATTCTATCGGTTATCAATGATCCATGATAATATTATTTTTAAAAAATATGAAAGGCAAAAGGTATTTCAAAATTTGTGTTTAACTGTTGCAGGTTTGCAAAGCTAGACCCACAGACCGTGATGCCAAAGCTAAGTACAATGAGTGCAATAAATTAGTTAGGAAAATGGCATTTGAAAAAGCCATATCAATTTCGACCACAGAAAAAAGTATAATCGAATGGATCGACGTGGATAACATGGGTAATTCTTTTAATTTTTTTAAAAAAATGTATGTATTGGGTGGCCACGATAACCTGCCTCACCCTATTATCTCTTTTAGGCTGAACTACAGTATATGGGGCCCCTTCTGATAACATGTTATCTCACTATCGACCTTTTTCAAGACTTTATATATTGATATATCTTGTCCGTTACACTCTTTAATACTTCGATTTGGACCTCTACCTGGTCTATTTGCAGGAGGGTGAGCGGAGTTCTGCGAAGCAGTGCGGAGCAGCGATTGAAATTTTTTGGCAAAAAAACTAAGGTTAACAAAATTGAATTCAAACAAAAAACAAACACATTTTTATGTATCGACATACGGCGTCATTAAAACAATCGATTGTACGGATTTGCAATACCTAGCAGGGGCCCCATATACTGTAGTTCTCCCCTCTTTTATTTTTGAATATAGAGAAAAAATGTAAACTGTCCTTAATGTTTAACAGTTATTTACAAAAAAAAGTCTTAAGAACTTGGTGAGCATGATAGATAGACTAAGATGCAACCACGGAATTTGCCCCAAGTACCTAAAGATAAAGTAATGAAGTCGGGGACTTGTAGCATATTATTATGAAGTGTGCAAGGTTCAGAGATAGTAGGGAGTTAGAGCATATGATTATGAAGTTTGCAAGGTACAGAGATAGTAGGGAGTTAGAGCATATGATTATGAAGTGAGCAAGGTACAGAGATAGTAGGGAGTTAGAGCATATAATTATGAAGTGTGCAAGGTACAGAGATAGTAGGGAGTTAGAGCATATAATTATGAAGTGTGCAAGGTACAGAGATAGTAGGGAGTTAGAGCATATGATTATGAAGTGTGCAAGGTACAGAGATAGTAGGGAGTTAGAGCATATGATTATGAAGTGTGCAAGGTACAGAGATAGTAGGGAGTTAGAGCATATGATTATGAAGTGTGCAAGGTACAGAGATAGTAGGGAGTTAGAGCATATGATTATGAAGTGTGCAAGGTACAGAGATAGTAGGGAGTTAGAGCATATGATTATGAAGTGTGCAAGGTACAGAGATAGTAGGGAGTTAGAGCATATGATTATGAAGTGTGCAAGGTACAGAGATAGTAGGGAGTTAGAGCATATGATTATGAAGTGTGCAAGGTACAGAGATAGTAGGGAGTTAGAGCATATGATTATGAAGTGTGCAAGGTACAGAGATAGTAGGGAGTTAGAGCATATGATTATGAAGTGTGCAAGGTACAGAGATAGTAGGGAGTTAGAGCATATGATTATGAAGTGTGCAAGGTACAGAGATAGTAGGGAGTTAGAGCATATGATTATGAAGTGTGCAAGGTACAGAGATAGTAGGGAGTTAGAGCATATGATTATGAAGTGTGCAAGGTACAGAGATAGTAGGGAGTTAGAGCATATGATTATGAAGTGTGCAAGGTACAGAGATAGTAGGGAGTTAGAGCATATGATTATGAAGTGTGCAAGGTACAGAGATAGTAGGGAGTTAGAGCATATGATTATGAAGTGTGCAAGGTACAGAGATAGTAGGGAGTTAGAGCATATGATTATGAAGTGTGCAAGGTACAGAGATAGTAGGGAGTTAGAGCATATGATTATGAAGTGTGCAAGGTACAGAGATAGTAGGGAGTTAGAGCATATGATTATGAAGTGTGCAAGGTACAGAGATAGTAGGGAGTTAGAGCATATGATTATGAAGTGTGCAAGGTACAGAGATAGTAGGGAGTTAGAGCATATGATTATGAAGTGTGCAAGGTACAGAGATAGTAGGGAGTTAGAGCATATGATTATGAAGTGTGCAAGGTACAGAGATAGTAGGGAGTTAGAGCATATGATTATGAAGTGTGCAAGGTACAGAGATAGTAGGGAGTTAGAGCATATGATTATGAAGTGTGCAAGGTACAGAGATAGTAGGGAGTTAGAGCATATGATTATGAAGTGTGCAAGGTACAGAGATAGTAGGGAGTTAGAGCATATGATTATGAAGTGTGCAAGGTACAGAGATAGTAGGGAGTTAGAGCATATGATTATGAAGTGTGCAAGGTACAGAGATAGTAGGGAGTTAGAGCATATGATTATGAAGTGTGCAAGGTACAGAGATAGTAGGGAGTTAGAGCATATGATTATGAAGTGTGCAAGGTACAGAGATAGTAGGGAGTTAGAGCATATGATTATGAAGTGTGCAAGGTACAGAGATAGTAGGGAGTTAGAGCATATGATTATGAAGTGTGCAAGGTACAGAGATAGTAGGGAGTTAGAGCATATGATTATGAAGTGTGCAAGGTACAGAGATAGTAGGGAGTTAGAGCATATGATTATGAAGTGTGCAAGGTACAGAGATAGTAGGGAGTTAGAGCATATGATTATGAAGTGTGCAAGGTACAGAGATAGTAGGGAGTTAGAGCATATGATTATGAAGTGTGCAAGGTACAGAGATAGTAGGGAGTTAGAGCATATGATTATGAAGTGTGCAAGGTACAGAGATAGTAGGGAGTTAGAGCATATGATTATGAAGTGTGCAAGGTACAGAGATAGTAGGGAGTTAGAGCATATGATTATGAAGTGTGCAAGGTACAGAGATAGTAGGGAGTTAGAGCATATGATTATGAAGTGTGCAAGGTACAGAGATAGTAGGGAGTTAGAGCATATGATTATGAAGTGTGCAAGGTACAGAGATAGTAGGGAGTTAGAGCATATGATTATGAAGTGTGCAAGGTACAGAGATAGTAGGGAGTTAGAGCATATGATTATGAAGTGTGCAAGGTACAGAGATAGTAGGGAGTTAGAGCATATGATTATGAAGTGTGCAAGGTACAGAGATAGTAGGGAGTTAGAGCATATGATTATGAAGTGTGCAAGGTACAGAGATAGTAGGGAGTTAGAGCATATGATTATGAAGTGTGCAAGGTACAGAGATAGTAGGGAGTTAGAGCATATGATTATGAAGTGTGCAAGGTACAGAGATAGTAGGGAGTTAGAGCATATGATTATGAAGTGTGCAAGGTACAGAGATAGTAGGGAGTTAGAGCATATGATTATGAAGTGTGCAAGGTACAGAGATAGTAGGGAGTTAGAGCATATGATTATGAAGTGTGCAAGGTACAGAGATAGTAGGGAGTTAGAGCATATGATTATGAAGTGTGCAAGGTACAGAGATAGTAGGGAGTTAGAGCATATGATTATGAAGTGTGCAAGGTACAGAGATAGTAGGGAGTTAGAGCATATGATTATGAAGTGTGCAAGGTACAGAGATAGTAGGGAGTTAGAGCATATGATTATGAAGTGTGCAAGGTACAGAGATAGTAGGGAGTTAGAGCATATGATTATGAAGTGTGCAAGGTACAGAGATAGTAGGGAGTTAGAGCATATGATTATGAAGTGTGCAAGGTACAGAGATAGTAGGGAGTTAGAGCATATGATTATGAAGTGTGCAAGGTACAGAGATAGTAGGGAGTTAGAGCATATGATTATGAAGTGTGCAAGGTACAGAGATAGTAGGGAGTTAGAGCATATGATTATGAAGTGTGCAAGGTACAGAGATAGTAGGGAGTTAGAGCATATGATTATGAAGTGTGCAAGGTACAGAGATAGTAGGGAGTTAGAGCATATGATTATGAAGTGTGCAAGGTACAGAGATAGTAGGGAGTTAGAGCATATGATTATGAAGTGTGCAAGGTACAGAGATAGTAGGGAGTTAGAGCATATGATTATGAAGTGTGCNTCCCATTGTGGGTCTTTTGGGATTCAAAAGACTCTCAATGTCGGATAATCCCCATTTGGGGATAAATCCCAATGTGGGTCTTTTGGGATTCAAAAGACTCTCAATGTCGGATAATCCCCATTTGGGGATAAATCCCAATGTGGGTCTTTTGGGATTCAAAAGACTCTCAATGTCGGATAATCCCCATTTGGGGATAAATCCCAATGTGGGTCTTTTGGGATTCAAAAGACTCTCAATGTCGGATAATCCCCATTTGGGGATAAATCCCAATGTGGGTCTTTTGGGATTCAAAAGACTCTCAATGTCGGATAATCCCCATTTGGGGATAAATCCCAATGTGGGTCTTTTGGGATTCAAAAGACTCTCAATGTCGGATAATCCCCATTTGGGGATAAATCCCAATGTGGGTCTTTTGGGATTCAAAAGACTCTCAATGTCGGATAATCCCCATTTGGGGATAAATCCCAATGTGGGTCTTTTGGGATTCAAAAGACTCTCAATGTCGGATAATCCCCATTTGGGGATAAATCCCAATGTGGGTCTTTTGGGATTCAAAAGACTCTCAATGTCGGATAATCCCCATTTGGGGATAAATCCCAATGTGGGTCTTTTGGGATTCAAAAGACTCTCAATGTCGGATAATCCCCATTTGGGGATAAATCCCAATGTGGGTCTTTTGGGATTCAAAAGACTCTCAATGTCGGATAATCCCCATTTGGGGATAAATCCCAATGTGGGTCTTTTGGGATTCAAAAGACTCTCAATGTCGGATAATCCCCATTTGGGGATAAATCCCAATGTGGGTCTTTTGGGATTCAAAAGACTCTCAATGTCGGATAATCCCCATTTGGGGATAAATCCCAATGTGGGTCTTTTGGGATTCAAAAGACTCTCAATGTCGGATAATCCCCATTTGGGGATAAATCCCAATGTGGGTCTTTTGGGATTCAAAAGACTCTCAATGTCGGATAATCCCCATTTGGGGATAAATCCCAATGTGGGTCTTTTGGGATTCAAAAGACTCTCAATGTCGGATAATCCCCATTTGGGGATAAATCCCAATGTGGGTCTTTTGGGATTCAAAAGACTCTCAATGTCGGATAATCCCCATTTGGGGATAAATCCCAATGTGGGTCTTTTGGGATTCAAAAGACTCTCAATGTCGGATAATCCCCATTTGGGGATAAATCCCAATGTGGGTCTTTTGGGATTCAAAAGACTCTCAATGTCGGATAATCCCCATTTGGGGATAAATCCCAATGTGGGTCTTTTGGGATTCAAAAGACTCTCAATGTCGGATAATCCCCATTTGGGGATAAATCCCAATGTGGGTCTTTTGGGATTCAAAAGACTCTCAATGTCGGATAATCCCCATTTGGGGATAAATCCCAATGTGGGTCTTTTGGGATTCAAAAGACTCTCAATGTCGGATAATCCCCATTTGGGGATAAATCCCAATGTGGGTCTTTTGGGATTCAAAAGACTCTCAATGTCGGATAATCCCCATTTGGGGATAAATCCCAATGTGGGTCTTTTGGGATTCAAAAGACTCTCAATGTCGGATAATCCCCATTTGGGGATAAATCCCAATGTGGGTCTTTTGGGATTCAAAAGACTCTCAATGTCGGATAATCCCCATTTGGGGATAAATCCCAATGTGGGTCTTTTGGGATTCAAAAGACTCTCAATGTCGGATAATCCCCATTTGGGGATAAATCCCAATGTGGGTCTTTTGGGATTCAAAAGACTCTCAATGTCGGATAATCCCCATTTGGGGATAAATCCCAATGTGGGTCTTTTGGGATTCAAAAGACTCTCAATGTCGGATAATCCCCATTTGGGGATAAATCCCAATGTGGGTCTTTTGGGATTCAAAAGACTCTCAATGTCGGATAATCCCCATTTGGGGATAAATCCCAATGTGGGTCTTTTGGGATTCAAAAGACTCTCAATGTCGGATAATCCCCATTTGGGGATAAATCCCAATGTGGGTCTTTTGGGATTCAAAAGACTCTCAATGTCGGATAATCCCCATTTGGGGATAAATCCCATTGTGGGTCTTTTGGGATTCAAAAGACTCTCAATGTCGGATAATCCCCATTTGGGGATAAATCCCATTGTGGGTCTTTTGGGATTCAAAAGACTCTCAATGTCGGATAATCCCCATTTGGGGATAAATCCCATTGTGGGTCTTTTGGGATTCAAAAGACTCTCAATGTCGGATAATCCCCATTTGGGGATAAATCCCATTGTGGGTCTTTTGGGATTCAAAAGACTCTCAATGTCGGATAATCCCCATTTGGGGATAAATCCCATTGTGGGTCTTTTGGGATTCAAAAGACTCTCAATGTCGGATAATCCCCATTTGGGGATAAATCCCATTGTGGGTCTTTTGGGATTCAAAAGACTCTCAATGTCGGATAATCCCCATTTGGGGATAAATCCCATTGTGGGTCTTTTGGGATTCAAAAGACTCTCAATGTCGGATAATCCCCATTTGGGGATAAATCCCATTGTGGGTCTTTTGGGATTCAAAAGACTCTCAATGTCGGATAATCCCCATTTGGGGATAAATCCCAATGTGGGTCTTTTGGGATTCAAAAGACTCTCAATGTCGGATAATCCCCATTCGTCTGCAGTCCTGTATTTGTTTTGCATGGTTTTCACATATGAGCTGCAACTTATTGCTCGATAGTTTTTTTTTAATTCTAAAATATTGAGGCTTAATCCCGTCTTGTTTGAGTTGTAAATTTTTGACAGTGGTGATGTAGAAGAAGGACAATACCAGGTGGAACAATTTCCACCTGGTATTTTCCCCTTTCTGTTTTACAGTATAGGTGAGTGTTAAATAATTTTATGAATTTGTTACAGCGATACTATGAAAAATAAAGGAGCGTTTATTACTCTTAATGGGAAGGATATGGTGCCCAAATATACTACATATGAAGCAGTGGTGAGTTTTTAATGACTGTTAAACTAAGTTTTTAGCAGTTTGATTAAGTATTGTTAAAAACAGTGTTCCAGAAATATCTTTGCAAACAATTGTGTACACTATCATCAATAATTGCTTGAGAGTAGCCAAATCAAGATAACATTAGTTGTATGTACTTGATATTTACCCCCACAAAAACCATGAAACAGTGGTTTATGGTTTGGATGCCTTCTTGATTTAGAATATTTATAAAAGTATGATATTTTTAGGGTCCGTAGGCAAAAGCCAAGGACCCTTATATTTTCCTGCGTGTGTCTGTCTGTCCGTCCGTCCGTCACATGCTCTCACGGCTGCACCTTTCGTCCGATGACTTTGAAATTTGGCATGAATATGTCTTGTACCTACCCACACATGTTAAAAATATAGCAACTTAAAAAAATATATTTTTTAAAAAAAATAGGGTAAAAAAAACTTAAGCGTTAATTTTTAATTTTTTAATTTTTTTTTTTTTCGACACCGTGAGGGGTATCATATTAAAGGGTACGTCGAGCTGATTACAAAAATATATAATTCTTTGGTTATAACTTTGATAGGGCGAGCGTAGGCACGTTTGAAGTGGGTGT
>KZ651093.1:720519-752937 GCA_001010745.2 Gerris buenoi | reverse complement strand
TGGTTTAATGATTTAATTTTAGTAAGAAGTATTGTTACTTTTTTTTTTTTAAATATACTAATCAATGAATGTAATTATTTGACTAAAGGACTAATTTATTAATCATTCATTAAATGGCTAAAGTAACAACCATTATCTAATAAAACTAAATCATTAAACCATTAGGATAAACATTAAAAGCAAAAGAGGTTACGTAAAAGCAGGCAACCTCGATCGATAATTAACAGTTGAAATCGTTAAATCGGCTAATTCCATTTAGCAATGAGTTAAATTTATTTTTGCCGCTTTAGGGTGATTCGAAGAAAGCAGTTATATTATACGAACAACCCTTTAGGATAACATTAATATCAAAAACTTTGTATTATAAAGAAATTTCAAAATAAGAGAAAAAAATTTTAAAAACTACAAAGGAGACAGTTTTTAATTTAATGAATCGGATAGAAAATTAAATAAATAAATATATAAAATTATAAATTAGTTCCTAAGTCTATACAGGTTTCCATGGGTAGAAGTTAAAGCTACAGTAGTACGAAAAAATATATAATTTAAAAGATATCTTGACTTCTCACTCTTAATTACGTAAAAAAAAAAAGGTACCTACAATCTGAAGCTATTTTTATAATAATTTTGAAAATTATTTCCTTTTTTTAATTTTAATTTTCATTACTTATAGAATTATAAAGAAGAAGAATATAAAAAAAGAAAAATAAATGAGCAAAAATAAGCGAAAGAAGAAAAAGTAAAATGATAAATGTACCAAACTTACCCAGGAGACGTAGAGGGGAAAACTCAAAGCTTCAGAGTCCATACATGCTAAAGGAAACCTAACAAGACATTTAGTAGTGCCCATGCACCAAAGTTTAAACCAAATCAAACGGATCCTTTTAAACTGACTGACGTGGCAGAAGTCGGACCCAATAAGTTACTACTTCCTTTACGTTTAACAGGAATAATTTTAAACAGTGAGTAAGAAAAAGTCTAAATAATACGGAAGTGCAAAGGAAACAGTTAAGAAGGGAAATCGAAAAGATTATATCGGCAGGCAATATAAGAGACATGAGAAAAACATTTCAAGCTTCAAACGGACGAATCCGCTCGACTTTACAGAAACATCGTCTTAAGGGATCATCACGTTAAAAGTATTTTAGTACGGTCCGGTCTGTCATCACAAGACAAAACAAACAATTTCATAAGCCATGGTTACAGGAATCATAAATGTTATTTATAATGCGGATTTACACTCGACTTCGAGCCAAACACCAAAAAAAGCTGGTAAAAATAATAAATTACTCCTACAAAGGTCATTGTATAAGGGAAAAATAACAATATAAACAAAATTAGTAAAACACATATATATGGTAACATGAAAAGCTAACACTAAATTTTAATCAGAAGAGCTAAAAGGATCACTTTGATTCCTCCCTCTCAGCCATCATCAGCAATATCGACAAAACAACAATCCACACAAAAAACAACAATAAAAAAAAGGATTTACGGATATTAAACTGGGTACTGAACTTACATTCCGATCAAATGCGTTAATCGATAGGGATCGGTTTTTGTAATATATTTGTTACGGTTTAGCCGGCCGATAAAATGAAAATAATTTTGTAAATTAACATTTATCGAGGGAACGGATGATAAACCATGTTAAATGCACAAAATAATTACACGATAAGGTACACTCTCTTTGATTTGACCCGGTATACATTAAAGGTGGGAAAATGAAATAATAACTATAAAGAAAAAGAAAGAATAAAAGGAAGAAGAAATAAAATTGTTTGGGTGTCCTAAAATAGACGGACATTTGAAGCAATACAGGTTTGAAAAAGTGTCTGAGGGTCACACGTGAAATAACTTTAACCGATATTTTACCTCGTCACAACAAGTTTAAAATATGTTCTTTTCAACATTTATTTCCGAATCGTTTAAATTTTCTAATCGATCACAAAGTGAAACAAAGAGAGGGACTTTCCGATAAGATCATTTATTTGTGAACAATTAGATCGTTTACGTGTAATCATTTAAGTTCATCTAACCATGATAAGTTACATATTTTATATTGTTTCTATATTATCGGTAAAGTCAATAGTTTAGTTAGCTTTAAATAGTGGAAAAATTAAGATATTTTAACAATTAAACGGCATAAAAGTAGCCCACTCGATGGAAAAATGTCGTAATTTAAATAAAAAAATATTTAAGAAAGGATTTCTAATATTAAAATGATGACAGCCGAGAGGGAGAAGGAATAAGTGGCTCTGAAAAACCCACCTGTGGTTAACAAGCTTATCCCTGTAAGGATCCCTTGGCTGGCGTTTCATTATGTCCGACTCTGGTGCCTCATACGCCAATGAGATGGCTGGCATCTTTGTAGCATTAGCATAGAAAGAAAACGTTAGTTGTCTAATCAGGTGCATGGTCTCAACTTATATGCAAACATTAAGTTTATAACTTGAAACCTGCTCATCAATAAAGAGTAAGAAAAAGAGAAAGAGAAGAGAGAAAATAAAGAAAAAGAAAAGAAAAAAAAACACTTCAAGATTAAAAATAAAAATAAAATAAAACGAAAAGAAAAGAAAAGAAAAAGCAACCAATCTGAAAAAGAGGAATGGATTAAGTAATGGAGCATAGAAAAAGTATTTAGGTGTCTTAATTTGAAATTCATAGAGTAAAGATGTATACCTTAAATTAACCATACAAATGCACTCATGCGAAAAGTTTCATGTCGAAAACTCTAGTAATTTTGCGTCGGGTTAACTTAATAATTTTAAACTTAGTAATATTGAAAGGGTATAGCAATGTAGTGTACCTCGTGGCTTTTTAAGTAACATGCTGTCACAAGAAAATAATTTAATTAAACCATTTGTTTATTGCAGTGAGAATTGCGCTAGGTATTAGAAGGGATCCAAGGTAAAAGGGATAAGATGATTTTGCGTAAAAATAAAAGAGCCATGCAACAGACCAGATTCGTCATACAGAACTACAGCGGAAGCCGGTAAGTACTCACCTCGACAAGAGATTCTATACCTAAAAACTTGAGCTGCAAAGTCCAAGTAGTATAAAATAATAAAAAGGCATCAAGTTGCAGCACGGAACCTGTTAATGAAATATTTTGAGCACTTAATTACCTTTCGTTGACCAGTTTATCTGTGAAAGGGTTTCGGGGCTGTCTCTTCATGATGTCGCTTTCCGCCTCTTCGTACGCCAGGGATATAGCAGGAACCTGATTCGAAACGGTGTAAAACAAGGTCAAACCATACACAACATATAACATCAATTCTTAAAGAAAAAAATCTAATCTAAAACTATTATGCACTAATTGACTATACGTCTCGATACATCGATCTATCAAAGAAAATATTGAGTGAAAGCGATAAGTGCAGGTATGAGGAGAGATGAAATGGCAGTGTGCAAAAGCTCAGAGCTACAATGGGGTAGAACACCGCACGTATTCTTCTACGGGTAAGCTTACTCACAACAACTACTCAAATGCACACAAGCTCAACGTGTTTACGTATCGGTATCCAAATGAACCGTTTAACTGATAAGATAACAAACATGCTGTGAAAGCACACTGTGCGTACTGAGCACTGTACCATCATTTCTCCCTACCTCGGCAAGTTAAACTGTACATTGATCGATTCACATCTGTTTTTACTCTAGCAATGTACATATGAAAAAAAACAAAAAAACAATCGAATCGGGTGATTTATTTTGTATAAATTTAAAATAAAATAAAAAGCTAAACTATATTTGTATAAAGCAGGCACAAAAAGTGGCTCCTAAGTGAAAATTATCAAAGCTAGTAATTTAAATTGCATAAAAGGAGTAAAGAGTGGGACGATTAGGCAGAGAAGGTAATTTGTTTAAATGACATTATGAAAACCTTCTTTACAGGTACACTACCGACTACTTCCCTAGGCGTTTGACAAGTACTGTGGATCGGATACGTCCTAAAAACCGTATCGCTAACAATAAGTTAAATGTAAATTATAAGTAAAGAGAAACATTATTAAAATACCTGTAACCAATGTGATAATGGTTACAGGATATTAATAAAATGTTAATACGTTATGAAAAATGACTGAAATCGAGGTTAACCTGATAAAGCTTGATAAGTGGAGTGTATTACATTAAAGAAATCGTTTTGAATTATTTTTTAAAGCCGATAACTAGCAAGGGGTTAAAAAGTTACAAAAAAGCTTTAGGGGTTTTATTAGATTTAAACAGGTTAATTAATTTTTATAAACTTCTAAGTGTCCGTAGGGGAAAAATAAAAAAACTCACTTATAAGGTAATATTTATTTTGTCCCTTTTATTTTTATTTTATTAAATAACTCCGACTTAACGCATTATAAAAATTATCGTTAATAAATGTCCGTACTAATGAGCCCTGCCCCGATAAATATAATTGAAATACAATCTAAATAAATAAACGATAAATAATAAAAACGCAGAATAATAATTTATCGGATGTTTAACGATGTATAAAATAACTATTGGAAATAATTTTAATTAAATTAATAATTGATTATGGAAATACAATATGATGAGATTTGTTTAATGAGTGAATCAGGGAATTACAAATCTAAGTAATAGCTAACACGTGGTAAGGAAGGTATCGACAACGGATACCACAACCACGCCAAACAAACAATAAAACCACAGTTACATTAATGTCTATATCTGTAACTAAGGGTAAACAAGAAATTTAAAGGGGGGAGAGGGGGGTGGTAAAATAAAAATGATGAAGAATGTGTCATTTAGCTTTAGTTAATTGTGTCAAGCCTACGATCCGAGGTGTACAATACTACAAGGCTCAAAAAACTAGTAATAAGGAGGTTTCGTAATATTTCTCATTGTTATAACCTTTACTCAAAATAGATCTGCTTATGAGCTCTCTAAGCATGTAATTAGACAAATCTTGTTAAACAATTATAAAATTAACCTGAGGAAAGTTTTCAACTTATTTACACTCCGAAACACTCGGCAAGCTTAGCACTCGTGTCATCAAGTCATTAACCGTACATTTAGTTTTCATTAAGTAAATTATCGATAACGATCAAATAACTTTTCAATCCTATTGTGAGAAATGTGCATACGATACTCATTATATAACTTGCACGACAAGATAGTTAAAGCTCAAGTGAAACTCGATACGTGTTAAATTATTCAAAATTATATTAAGAAATATCGGATGCAAGTTGCTCATCGTGTAATTTAGCTCTCGCATTAAGTAAATATAAACCCTCCGCACAGATGTTTGTCAAAGCCTCGATGAAGAAAATGTAGTTTACACTATGTTAAAGTTAAATAACTATCCTTGTTTAAGAAAAACTATCGAATTGAAGAAAGCTTGTCACTGGCAACTACTTAGGACTGCAAGTAATCAAATCAGTTTAATCTACATAAACTAACCCTCTGAACACAACTGTTTATATTCTAGAATTATAAACTTGGAAAAATCTTAACTTGTTTAAACTATAAACATTTTCAAAGTAAACAAATTATTTATAACAAAAAAAAATAAATAAACAAAATATCAAGTTAAACATCACAAATAATGATCGAATATCCAATTTCTCTGTTAAATAAACAAAAAAAAAATAGTCAAGGAATTACGTTTTAAAAATTTTAAATTGATCTGCACACCTGTACCCCCCAATCGAATATCGATTTTTACAAAACGATAATTCGTCGATAAATGGTAGATATAATGGATATTAGGTTACTAAGTGTGATGTTATCATATAAAGGCATAGAAAAGTCAACTTAAATAAGACCAATGGTAATTTAAGACACTTTGGAGTCGACGGCAAACAACAACGGTTTCTTTCATTTTGATTTTTCACACAGGTAATGAAAACTAATTATTAAATGCTAAGAGCCATTTTATTTCTTGTTTTAAATATTCGAATGAATTGAAAAAAAGAGGGTCGACAATTTAAAATAAACGATGTGATAATCCATACTTAATCACGTCATAATTTTTTAATAAGAAATATTTATCACAAAGTGAAATGATGAAAATAGATTTTATCGGAAATTCAATAAGTAGCTTCTCCAAAGTGCCTGTTACCAAAAGGAAGGGCATTATGCATACAAGCCGGTATTAAGTGAAAATATTAAAGAGATGTAGAAAATGTAATTTCACAGGAGTGTGATAGACTTGTCTCTTAAAATCGTATTGTTTTGTAATAAAACCGACTACTTTAAATTTAAAATAAAACCCCCAGACAAGTCCCATTAATGAAAATTTAAAAAGAAAAAAAAGTGTTAAAGCATAAATCAAGTCGTTCTGTCACATGCCACAGGAATATGTTTCTTCGGAGAAGAGACAAGTCCGCTAATGCTGCTCACCGGCTCCATCCTTCTGATTTTTTAAATAAATAAGGATAAGAATCGATAAATTACATGAGCGGCATTAGAAAACCTGACGTCGACTCCTGAAAAATGATTGTGATATATAAAAAAAATTCCCGGTCGTGTAAAATATGTTTTTAGTTTTAAAAGTGTATGTTTATTAAGAGAAAAAGTAAAAGAAAATAGGTATAAATTGAAAATAAATCTTACCATGTCAGTTCCTAAATCAATGCAAAGAATAGTGACGGTTCCCAAAGGAAGAGGAATATCAAGGACAATAAATGCCAAAAATGGGGAAATCTCAGGAATGTTAGATGTCAGCGTGTACGCGATAGATTTCTTGAGGTTGTCAAAAATCAATCTTCCTTCTTCCACTCCAGTGACAATGGAAGCGAAATTATCATCCAACAATATCATGTCAGCTGCTTGCTTAGACACGTCCGAACCAGCAATACCCATAGCCACACCTGAAATTTATTCGAGTGACAGATATAACTATGTGGAGACCGAAATCCAACATCCGTTTAAGTAATGTTACGGCCTGTTATTCGTATTTAAAAGATAAAAAATACCGTACCGATATCGGCCTTCTTTAAAGCCGGGGAGTCATTCACACCATCACCAGTGACAGCTACGATGGCACCCATCCTTTGACATCCTTCTACGATGATCAACTTCTGTTGGGGAGATGTCCTAGCGAATACTATCTCCGTATGATACCTGAAAGTAACCGTGAAAAGTTTACATTGACTTCAAGACATCGGTTTTATTCTATACGTTCATTACAGGAAATAAATAAGTACTCGTAATCGACGAAGGGTATAAGACCTTTCAAATGAGCCTTAATATTTTAATAATGTTCGCCCCAAGGTTTTCCCGGAAAATATAACAGATCTCTACTAAGGCACATGCCTGACGATAGTGATATTTCCCTAGTCCTAAGATATTACCGATTATATCGACTGAAAGACATCCGGGCTAAAATTGGCAAACATCGACACCTTCAGTACTTAGAAAATAGAACGTCCATTAGAAACGATGGAATTATCTTTGACTGACACTTCTTCACGCATTGTCATGTTTTAAAAGCCTTGACTTAAAAAGACTTTAAGTGGAATCTGAGAGAATTAAAATCTAAATGCCAGAAAGGAAGGAAGTTAAGTGGCACGCAGCTTAATTCATGTGAAACAAGAATCGGTCATAATGCCATTACGAATAACAAGCTAAGAAGTCCAGTGACAACTCTGAGTGTTGCCATACACATGCTCACATTATCTCTCCACCACTGTAATGGTACAAGATATGACTGGGAGGTGCTACGTAGTCGAGTAGGATTAACTATATAGCACACATACCCTCTTCTAATCTTACTCCATCTCTTCCATCAAACCACTTAGCCCCTATCAGAGCCCGTATCTAATGTCTACATCTACAATCCAATCACCACCTACAACGTTAACTCAGAAGAAATGCTTATTCCGGAATTTGTGAAGGCTTCGAAACCCTTGACTTCTGAAATAAATCGCAGTATATATACATTAGGTAACACCCCTTTGCATGGAAATTAAGGTTCTGTGGGCGAAGAAGGTTATTATAACAAAAATAAGTTAAAAGTGACATCATATGAATATAACCTCAATATTTCATCCAACTGTTCAGGAGTGGTGTCTCGAAGTTCAGACCCGTGAACAACAGCGGCTTTAGCTTCCCTGGGGTTGACTTCGGATACCGGAATGTTTAGTCTCTGTGCAATATCTTCTACAGTTTCATTGCCTAAAAAAAGAGAATATTTATAAGCAAAGGATTGCAAATGTCTAGTCAAAACACTTACGAAAACTGATTATAAATGCAACTTTAAATATCCGAACGAGTTATATGACTGTTACCTAATACTTTTTTATTTTCAACATACCTTCAGAAATAATTCCGACGGACTTTGCAATTGCTTTAGCAGTGATCGGGTGGTCACCTGTTACCATGATAACCCTGATACCGGCAGATCTGCATTTGGCAACGGCGTCGGGTACGGCAGCCCTGGGCGGATCAATCATAGACATAAGGCCGACAAACCTCATTCCGTTGATGGGGAAGTTAGGATCGTCATTGTCAAACTTGAATCCAAGAGGGAACTTATCAGACGGCAACATCATATCACAGAACCCTGCAAAATAAAAATATATAAAATCAGAAATAAGTAAATAAACAATTGGGCCTTTTAACAAACAAGAGTGTTTAGTACACGTTTAAAAAATATTTGAAAACACGGGTGATAAATAAAGTAACGTACCAAGCACTCTTTCTCCTAAGCCACCGAGTTCCAGATAGGCATTGTTAAAAGCTTCTTTCATTTCTTCGTCCAACAATTTTTCTTTTCCACCGATGAAAATAGTAGAGCAGCGATCGAGAATCCTTTCCGGAGCTCCCTTCATTACCATCAGGTGCCTTGGATCATTAGGATCATCAGTTTCATGGACTGAAACCTAAAAAAAAAAATAATTTATCATAATTTAGTCTAATATATCTAACATGCCACGTACTAAGAGTATAAGTCAGAAATATGCATTTCAGAAAATTGTTGTTGATTTGAATTCTGATGGTTTATTGGTCAGATCGATCCTAAGATTATAAGTCTATGGCCCAGTTTTTAATGTATAAAATAAATTTTATCCCGTACAATCAACATGCCAATGACAGAGACTAACAATATAAGTCGTGATGCGAGGACCGTCTTAACAGTATAAGTCATGTGATTTTTATAATAAATTAGATATTTTAAAAATGGATAATTGAATAGCTATTAGGGATAGCTTTAATATGTAATTGACTAATGGTTTGATATTCAATCATAATGTTGACTCACGGTACTATATTAAAAACTTGTGACTGCCGTTGTCAAACATGAGCTTATAGGACTTATACTCTTAGTACGTGGCATCTTAGATATAATGATTTCAAATGGAAAAGACACAATTACGAGTAGGCATTTAGTACAATAATTATTTATTCATTAAATTAAAAATATCATGGTACCTGGTATTTGTTAGTTGAATTGAAAGGAATTTCACAAACTTTCCTGTTACGCCTCCTGATGGACATAACATCACCGAGAGCAAGTTCCATACATTTCAGTAAAGCAGCTTCAGAAGCATCACCGTTAACTTCCCTGTAAAAGTAAACATGACAGCACATCATTACAAGAGAGCAAGAGATACAAAAACTTACTTTTTAATGTGCAACATCAAGCAATAATATTTTTGGCACATAAGAAATTAATTAGTACGTTATTTTTTAATTTATTTTAATATAATATAGTATGTTACTTCTTCAAAATAGGAACTCCTTCTTGACCACCCTTGAACTCAGCCCTGTTACACAATGTAGCGATACGGGCAAGTGCTTTGAATCCTGGACTAGTCCTGTCGTACTGGACACCTGAAAATACCAAATTTAGGATGTAAAAGAAATTAGATATTTATCGTTTACACGAATATTATTAAACTACTTATGCGTCGAATTAAAACATGTTCTCGTTAAATTTACCAGACTGGTCTTCAGTAGTGTCGGCTTCAATAATTTGGTTATCGAACCACATGTGAGCGACAGTCATCCTGTTCTGGGTAAGGGTTCCAGTCTTATCTGAGCAGATGGTAGAAGTAGATCCAAGAGTCTCTACGGCTTCCAAATTCTTAACGAGGCAATGTTTAGAAGCCATCCTCTTGGCAGTAAGTGTCAAACATACAGTCACAGTGGCTAGCAAGCCTTCAGGTACATTAGCGACAATAATACCTAAAATAAAAAAGGAAATTTAATAAGTATTAAAATCTACAAGTAACTACTGACCGATAATAATATTTACAAAATAATAAAAGTCTATACAAGCTCACCGTACATACTTGTAGAAATGATATTTTTTAACATTACCGATTAAAAATATGACGGCGTCGAGCCAATCGTAGTTGAGGGAGATGGCGATAATAAAGAATGAAATTCCGAGGAACACTGCGAATCCGGTAATGATGTGAATGAAATGGTGAATTTCTTTGGCAATAGGAGTTTCACCGGTGTCGAGACCTGAAGCGAGACCGGCAATGCGACCCATTACAGTGTTGTCTCCACAGCTGATGACTACTCCTTTAGCAGTACCTTTAAAACAAACAGAATACTTTAAAAGCTCCTTCAAAACCAACCGACGACTGCACATTTTCCAACAAACCATCGTTTTGTTATGTTGTTTGTTATGTTATGTTACGTTTCATAAATATACAAGGATTCTTTTATGATTTTACCTTCAACGGCATTGGTCGAGAAGAAAGCGAGATTTTTAGTTTCTAGTGGATTCTCATTAGTAAAGTCACAACCTCTGCTCTGAGGCTCGGATTCACCAGTCAAAGAGGAATTGTCGACCTTGAATCCTCTTGCTTCAATTATCCTAATATCGGCAGGAATCCTGTCGCCAAACTTTACTTCGACGACATCTCCAAGTACGATATCTTCGGCTTTCAGTGTCAGTTTTTCACCTTGCCGAAGCACAGTAGCAAACTAAAAACACACGACCTTTGTAGTGCCATTCGTAAAAATTATAATTTAAACGGTAACTTACAATTATACAAAGGCGAGTTTGTTAAAACCGGATACTAACCTGGGGAACCATGTTCTTGAAAGATTCCATAATCCTTGAGCTTTTACTTTCTTGGTAATATGAAAATATGCCGGTAACAATTACAACAGCTGCTAATACAAGACCTAAAAACAACTGCAACCATACAAAATTAGAATGAATAAATAAAATCATTTATAATTAAATCGAAAAATTTATTAATACATAAAGCTAAAACTAATGTAATCTTGATTTTGAACTAAAGGCCTTTTAATTTTTACAACTTGAATAATAAAGAAGAGATAACTTACATTGTCATCGGAAGGTTCTTCTACTTTACTAGCTTGAATCGAATAGGCTATAAAACACAAAATAGCTCCCATCCATAGAAGAAGAGCGAATCCTCCAAATAATTGTTTACAAAATTTAATCCATTCCGGGGTTGTTTTTGGTGGTGTCAAGGCATTTGGTCCATCGCGTTCAAGTAACTCTTTTGCTTTTGCATGAGTTAAACCCTAGAATCAGAAGAGAACTATTAGAGTACGATGCTGATAAACACTGGCATTTAGGTCCGTACCTACACAAATACAAACATCGATATCAATATGCCTAGGACAAACTTGAAGAAATGTCAATCCTTAAATTCCTTCTCAGACAGGACATTGCCCTTTAGCTGTAGCTTCTCTGTTAATATAAATAAAAACTAAATTAAGAAGAAATTAATAACGTGTAATTAAATAAAAAAAAAACTAATGAAATTCAAAAGAATTGAATTATTTTATCATTGAATACAGTTTAATTGATAGCCTATTAATTGTTTAAGTAATGAGGACATTATATATGTTTAACCCTGCAGTGGGCGCGCCGCGGTCCTAAGGACCGCAAAGGCCGTATTTTCGTTATTACTCATAGGTGTGTGATACTAGAAAAACAAGGCCTTAGGTATGCTTGTTCTGTAGTTTACAGAAGTATAAAACGTCCTCTAGGATTTGATTGAGTGGAGCTATCAGTCGAAACAGAGCAATGTTTGAGGTAGAGTCGACTTTACGGTCCCTAGGACCACGGCACGCCCAGGTACGTAACAATAATTCTGTCTAAAAATGTATAAACAAATTTTTATTTTCATTCGTTAGTACACATTTTTATTAATGTAGTGCTTAATTTATATTTATTTATATTTAATTAAACTATATTGTGCATTTAATAAACTTTAAAAATCATTTTTGTCTAAAATTTAAAAAATTAATAAAATATTTCCTTTTCATTATATTTCATTTTATGTTTAGTGTTTAATTTATATTTTTTTATATTTAATGTGCACGTACGGTTGAAATTAATGTGAGACTATATAAAGCCAATTTTCGACAAACTATCCTAATACATATCATCGAAATCGAATGAATATTTCTAATTCCGGGTTTACACAAACCAAGTATACCTTGATTACGTCACTTTGATCAAATCCAATTGGTTCAAGTGTTTGTGAAGTTTTTAAGTATTGTTTACACGATCAAAGTATACTTGGTCAAAGTAGTGGAAGTTTGATATACTATAAAGTAGAGGTTAAGATAGATTGTGTGAAATGTTTTTCCCTCAAGAACTTTCCAGTTAAATTGTACTTAAGTTTTAAAACAGTGGTGATACATCACCTTCTGGTTAACAAAACCCATCACGTCTGTCATATTTTGACAGCTCGTTCTCATCATTTGTCAGATAGACGCAATTTTTGTATTTATCAAAGTCTAGTTACATGGAACGCATCCAACTCAACTTGGATGTCCAAGTTGGCTTTGACACACTTTCTACACGATCAAAATAACGTCCAAATAGAGTCAAAACTGACTTGGTCCAAGTATATTTGGATCGAGTAAACGCGGCTTAAAGCTTTAAGTGTTAATACAAAATTGTATAAAATAGAAAGCAATAGGCTGGAAGAGAAGGTTGAAATATGAGACCAAGAGAGAAAGCTAATTATTACCTGTTATTATAAGAAGATTTTAAAATATGGTACAATATAAAATATGTATTTACAAAAATATTGACGGACAGACCAGCTGACAAAGGAACGACAGAAATGGATTTCTATCAATTAATTTTTGTATTCGGAGACAAAAAAGTGCCTCTTTCAGAATTATCACACATTATCGGTAAGCATTCCGTAAGCTGGGATGCAAAACACAAATAAATAATCAAAGCGGACGACGATAAAAAAGGAAATTTATAAGTCGTTGCTTTTCTTCTCTCTGGTTTTTTTTTCAGGGACATTTTCACTTCGTTTAACTTACTTAAGGAGTCCCTTTTTCTTCTTTTAACTGTTAAAGTTAGAGAAAAAAAAACAACCTGGTAATGTTTTACTTTATAGTTCACTTTAAGGATTCTTATTCAGTATATTCTCGAATCATTCGACTTCAACAAAGAGTAGCGAAGCTTTATTGAATGAGAAAATAATTGAGCGGTTATTTATTTTTATACTCGTAATTATGTAATTGTTGAGATTTTGGGAGCGAGAATAATTGATAATAATTGTTAATTTGGGCCAATAAGGTAATTTCGGTTAATAAGCTCAATTTAATTATTAAGATCGTTTAACAAAAAGGAAATTTTTGAGTAAGAAAGCTTTCGATCGAATAAACTTAAACTAAAAAAGTAAAATTTTGTTCTAAATAAAGATGTTAGAGAAATTCAACAGTTTATTTTTTATTTACTGCCAATGAAAAATCTTTTAAAAAGCAACAAAATGTTTAATTTAATGTTTAAGAAAATTTTTTTATGAAATTTCATGGCGTGACAACTTTTTCAATTTAAAAAAAAAAAATAAAATAAAGGCTAAATAAATATAACTCCTGACTTAAATTAAAGCTTTGAACATAAAAAAATTGAATTCCAAACAATTTCCTTTTGTAGATGTTGCTTTTTTCAACAAACTAATAGAATCTTTCAACATTTAGATTTATGTAAACGTGTTGTATATATTTTCAATTAAATGATTATATCACATTTTATGCGACAAATATTTAAGCTTTTAAACNGGGGAGGAGACTTTTGGACCTTGAACACTGCTGTATACCAGCTCCTTGAAACCTCTACCTACATCAATAATTTACTAAACCCGCTTTACAGAGTATCCTGGCTCCATCTGAAGGGGCCCACCTAAATCTTCATTTAGAAGTTTCGATCTTCCTCCGCTGGCAAAACTGATACCAATTTCAAATATTGAATTTTTAACGGCCAAAATTGAGAGGGAAGATCGGAGTTCGAATCAAACGAGTGTGTGTGGAACCCAGTGTGGAATAGTGTGGCAATCCACGATCTATTTGGAATTGCTTTTCATAGCCCTGGTATCCAGGTGTATTATTATTTTATTGGTGGCATCCGCTAGTTAGAGACTTGGTCTACTATTCGTACTGCTTTCAACTATAAGTATCTGTTTGGTTCCTTGATTGATTTCGTTCTGAAGAAGAAATGCTTGCTGCTAGAAGTCGATAAAGATATGCCTGAACTATTTAGAATTTACCAAACTGTATTTAATCTACCATTAGAGGTTCAGGATAAACTTGACAGAGATAAAATTAAAACTATAACTGATTTGGTGACCGAGTTAAAGAAATTTAACGATTCTTATATGATAAAAAAGAGATTGGAGGAGAAAAAAAAATGACGAAATGAGAAAATCTTATATTAATAAAAATAAGTTTGTTGAGTCTGAAATAGAGAAAAAACCGTGTCCAATATGTGAATCACTGGGGTATAAGAATCGTTATCATCCAAGTCAAATATGTAGGAACAGGACAAAACTTATAAAAAATCATAATTACTGGACAGAAGGAGATTATGAAAATGAGACTGATAAGAGCCAGTGTAAGATTGAAATGCAACAAGGACATACAAAAAACTAATCCGCCCGGAAAGATCCACACCATGTTCACTAATTAAAATTAAAGTAATTGTTGATAAACATAAGTTAGTTAAAGCAGTATATGATAATGGCTCGACCTGTTCATTAATTAACGAGAAACTTGTTAGTTTATTAAAGTCAAAATTAACTGACAATAAAAGTGTTCTAAAAACCTTAAGTGGTGTGAATTTTTGTAAAAGCCGGGCTAATTTGCACTTGAAAATAGGTGAAATTGAAGATCGATTAAACCTGATAGTTGTGAAAAATAATAATTTTAATTATGATTTATTATTAGGATTAGATGTAATAAAAAAATTCAAACTAATACAAGATGAGAATTTAGGAATTAAACAAAAAGTTAATGGAAAAGAAATTTATTTAAATGACATTACGATTGATCTTAAAATACTAAACTATAATAATATAACAGAAATTAAAGAGAGAGAAAATAATGAATTTAAAACGATTGTTAAGGAAAAAAGATAAAAAACAAACGATAATTTATTTGAAATAAATATGGATCATTTGAGTGAGGAGAAAAAGAAGAAAATAATTGAATTATCAAACAAGTATAAATTATGTTTCGCTACACATAAATTTGATGTGGGTTCAGTAGGAGTGTCTGAGCCTCAAATTAAATTAAATGAAGAGAAATACATCTCAAGAAAACCATACATTTCCAGACCAGGAAGAAATTAATTCTCAAATTTCAAAATTGTTGGAATACGATTTAATTGAGGAATCGAGTTCTCCATTTGCATCTCCAGTGACATTAGGCTTTAAGAAAGAAGACGGCAAACGAACAAGGTTATGTGTGGATTACCGAGAATTCAATCGGATAGTAGTGCTGGAGCCACAACCGTTTCCCGTTTCCTAGGATAGAAGATCTAGTTGTGAATGTCGGTGGATGTAACTGGTTTACTCAATTCAGCTTTTTGGTCAATACCGGTTAGAATGAAGGATCGAAAGACAGTATTTATAAAGCAACATGGTCATTGGCAATGGAAGGTACTTCCATTTGGTTTCAAGAACTGACCAGCTATATTTCAAAGAATACTAGCGAGTTATCAACAATATTACGTAAATATAATTTGGGAAAATTTTGTGTAAATTATATAGATGATATTTTGATCTTTTAAAAATCATTTCCTGAACATTTAATGCACTTGAAAATAGTTTTGCAAGCAACAAGTAAAGAAGGGTTTAAATTAAAATTAACTAAATGTGGTTTTGCCACACATTCGGTGAAATATCTGGGGCATGTCATTGAGAATGGAAAAGTTTATCCAATTAAAGATAATCTTATTGCGATTAAAGAATTTCCACGACCTACCATGCGACAGATGGTTCGACAATTGTTAGGAAAAATTAATTTTTATCATAAATTTATAGACAATTGTATACCCGACGGTTAGCTCCATTGCACAATTTATTCAAAAAGAATGAAAAATTGGTTTGGTCTGATGAGTGGGAAAATTGTTTTCAGCAAATAAAAAATATTCATGTTCTACTCCAATTTTAGCCATTTACGATAAAGATAAAGATGTAGTTATAGAAGTTGATGCAAGTCGGTTGGGTCTTGGAGCTGTTCTTAAACAAACTCAAGAGGATCGAGTTTTGCATCCAATAGCTTACTTTTCTATGAAATTAACACAAGGACAGAAGAAGAAAGAAATAATATATTTGGAATGTTTAGCAATAAAAGAAGCAATTGTCTATTGGCAACATTATCTAATTGGCAAGATATTTATAGTAACATCTGATCATAAACCACTTGAAAATTTGAAATCTAAATCACGAACTGACGAAGCACTAGGAGACCTGATGTTGTACCTATCTCAGTATGATTTACTGATTTGCTGACACGTTATCAAAAAATCCGGTTCTTGAAAGCTTTGAAAATGAGGATGACTGTTTTAAAGTTATCAACATGGTTCAATTAGAAGAAATAATGGTTGATCAGATAGCAATTAAAGAGGAAATTGACAAAGTAAAGAATATTGCTGAAGACGGTGATATTTGATATTAGTTACAAGATATTGAAAAACAGGAAAAGAATTTATGTGTCTGAGGAATTTGGTTTATACTTAATAAGCAAAATGCACAATGTTTATGTCCACATTGCCACATTGGTTTCTATCATATAGCTGAAAAGTTAAGACCATTCTATTATTTTAAGAATATGGATTAACTAATCATTCAGTTTTCTACAGCGTGTGCAATATGCACAAGGAATACATCTAGAAGCCGAAGACAGATAAGGCTATTATCGAGATTGGGACCGGCGGAATATCCAGTTCACGTTATGTCCATAGACACAATTGGTGGATTCAGTGGACATGGTCAGTAAAGAGATACTTGCATTTACTGGTCGATCAATTCACACGATATGCATGGATTCTAACATCGGCGAGAAAAACTGCAGAGAATTATATTAAACTTATCAATTTTATTGCTATAATAGATAATAAAGTTAAGACATTGCTAGTGGATCAATATGAAGCTTATGATTCCTCTAAATTTAAAGATTATTTAACAAACAAAAATTGATATATACATCAGTTGATAATCCACAGTCAAACGGATTAAATGAACGATTAAACAAAACTCTGGGCAACAGAATCCGTTGTAAATTAAACGAGGACAATAATAAGTGTCGATGGACAAAAATTGCTGAAGATCAATATAATAATACCGTTCATAGCACAACGAGTCTACGAGATTCTCACCCGCTTATTTATTACTTGGGAAAAAAATGAAATTATACCACCTACCCTAGCAAGGGATTCTGATTTTGAAAATGATAGACAACAAGCATTCGAGAATTCCAGGAAGGATTTTGAAAGAAACAAGAAAAGAATTGATCGCCATAACATAGATTATGAATTTAAGGTAGGAGATTTAGTATTAGTTTTAAATGGTAATAAATTAAACAGGAATAAATTGGACGAAGTACGAAGAGGTATATTTCTTATTAAAAGAAGAGTTTCACAATCGATTTATGAAGTAGATTGTCACAAAAAACGCAAGGAGGCGAATTTATTTCATAGTTGCAAGCTTGTGCCTTACTCTTTTTTGCCTGGAAAAAAGACTCCGACCAGCGGAGGTATAAATTAGGAATTTAGTTTTATTATTTGTTTTATTTTATTAGTTGTTACTGTTGAAGAGGAAGGTTATTATTATTTATTATTTGTTTTAATTTCATACTATTTGATTTATATATTTTGTCGTTAATAATTGTTAACATAATAGAAAGGGACTTGTATTCAATTGCTTATTTTTAGGTAAGACAAGCTTACTCTTTATATCTATTTATTAATTATTGATCTATTAATTAATTATTAATTATTTATAATGTTATTGTTCATTGTAAACTTGAACTAGTAAAAAATTTATTTTTAGGAATCGTTTGACTTCCCGAATTATTCAAGAATTACACTAGTTTTACAATTAGTATTGTTTTTTGACAGCGCTGGAAAATAGAGAAGGAGCCAATGAGAGCGCTGGATTTTGAATTTTTGAAGGTCGGGCCAACTAGGCAAATAAAAATGTCTCTAGTGGAGGGGCGCCGACATAAAGGGTANACTTACAATAATTAATAATGTTTACCTTTAACTAATAATTCATTTATTTATTTAAAATGGCAATATTTATGTATTAAAGTGTATTTAGTAATAAAATTAGGTTTTATAAAAAAAAATTCAGCTTATTACGACAGTTTTGCAAGTAAAACAATTTACGGTCCTCCGGACCGCGGCGTGCCCACTTATGTAACTCAAATAGGCGCGCCCACTGCAGGGTTAAGGGGGAAGTGAAGAAAATCTATATAATATACATATATCGACTGTGTACCTGCAATACCTCGTAACCCTCAAAATCGAGACATTTTTTCATAGATATTATGAATATCTATCTATGTGCAAAAGCTAGTAAGCCTTAAGCAATTATTTTTTATAGAAATTATTGTAATACTTCGTATTCATCATTTAACTAAAGTGTATAAAAAAAATCGTATACGACAAGGTTTCAACNATTCTCACATAAGATTTCCTACTTTGGAGAAACCATAGTTCCTTCCGTCCTACCATTGGGCCATTCTCACATAAGATTTCCTACTTTGGAGAAACCATAGTTCCTTCCGTCCTACCATTGGGCCATTCTCACATAAGATTTCCTACTTTGGAGAAACCATAGTTCCTTCCGTCCTACCATTGGGCCATTCTCACATAAGATTTCCTACTTTGGAGAAACCATAGTTCCTTCCGTCCTACCATTGGGCCATTCTCACATAAGATTTCCTACTTTGGAGAAACCATAGTTCCTTCCGTCCTACCATTGGGCCATTCTCACATAAGATTTCCTACTTTGGAGAAACCATAGTTCCTTCCGTCCTACCATTGGGCCATTCTCACATAAGATTTCCTACTTTGGAGAAACCATAGTTCCTTCCGTCCTACCATTGGGCCATTCTCACATAAGATTTCCTACTTTGGAGAAACCATAGTTCCTTCCGTCCTACCATTGGGCCATTCTCACATAAGATTTCCTACTTTGGAGAAACCATAGTTCCTTCCGTCCTACCATTGGGCCATTCTCACATAAGATTTCCTACTTTGGAGAAACCATAGTTCCTTCCGTCCTACCATTGGGCCATTCTCACATAAGATTTCCTACTTTGGAGAAACCATAGTTCCTTCCGTCCTACCATTGGGCCATTCTCACATAAGATTTCCTACTTTGGAGAAACCATAGTTCCTTCCGTCCTACCATTGGGCCATTCTCACATAAGATTTCCTACTTTGGAGAAACCATAGTTCCTTCCGTCCTACCATTGGGCCATTCTCACATAAGATTTCCTACTTTGGAGAAACCATAGTTCCTTCCGTCCTACCATTGGGCCATTCTCACATAAGATTTCCTACTTTGGAGAAACCATAGTTCCTTCCGTCCTACCATTGGGCCATTCTCACATAAGATTTCCTACTTTGGAGAAACCATAGTTCCTTCCGTCCTACCATTGGGCCATTCTCACATAAGATTTCCTACTTTGGAGAAACCATAGTTCCTTCCGTCCTACCATTGGGCCATTCTCACATAAGATTTCCTACTTTGGAGAAACCATAGTTCCTTCCGTCCTACCATTGGGCCATTCTCACATAAGATTTCCTACTTTGGAGAAACCATAGTTCCTTCCGTCCTACCATTGGGCCATTCTCACATAAGATTTCCTACTTTGGAGAAACCATAGTTCCTTCCGTCCTACCATTGGGCCATTCTCACATAAGATTTCCTACTTTGGAGAAACCATAGTTCCTTCCGTCCTACCATTGGGCCATTCTCACATAAGATTTCCTACTTTGGAGAAACCATAGTTCCTTCCGTCCTACCATTGGGCCATTCTCACATAAGATTTCCTACTTTGGAGAAACCATAGTTCCTTCCGTCCTACCATTGGGCCATTCTCACATAAGATTTCCTACTTTGGAGAAACCATAGTTCCTTCCGTCCTACCATTGGGCCATTCTCACATAAGATTTCCTACTTTGGAGAAACCATAGTTCCTTCCGTCCTACCATTGGGCCATTCTCACATAAGATTTCCTACTTTGGAGAAACCATAGTTCCTTCCGTCCTACCATTGGGCCATTCTCACATAAGATTTCCTACTTTGGAGAAACCATAGTTCCTCCCGTCCTACCATTGGGCCATTCTCACATAAGATTTCCTACTTTGGACAAACCATTAAAACAACTATCATAAGGGATCGGTACATTTAGACATGTAGTAAAGTAAGTGTGTGCGCAATAATTTCGGCGGACAGACCAGCAGACACGGCACCAAAAATGTCGCGCGATGTCTGAAAAAATGCGAGCCAAAGCAATTTTCTTGACATTGATCCCGTCGCGCTACCTACGGTAAGCTCTCAACCACTACATCAATTAAATGAGATTTTACGGCATTTAAATCCAGTATCACTATTACTTTTTTTAGTGTCTGTTTTTATTAAATTAAATTTATACATTTTAATTCCATTGTAATTATTTATGAAACTATTATTTATTTTTTAAGTATAATTCCATTTCTTTTTCTGTATAATTTCAAAACTTTTTGCGACCTTATACTGACGACATTAGGATTAGGAAACGCAGACTTAAAGCATTGTAAAATACTTGGGAAAATCTTGTTGACAAATATAGTTTTTGTATAACTTGGAAAGAAAAGTTCGTTTATTTGCTTGTTGTCGATTTCAGAAAATAAATTTAAATTGTCATGACGTTTTTTGCATGGACGTCGCCTTTATCAAATGGCAGAAAAAACACAGTTGAACAACTGACGGAAGAATCTAAATAAGATGTGTAGTATGGAGCAGAAATCATCAAATCAGTCTAGCATCCCACAAATCCAATTTACAATGATATTGTTACTACGTTTCCATGTCTTAAAAAAAGATTGAATCCTGATTTGGGAATTTAACAAGTTAGGAGTTTCCAAGAGTGGTATTAAATCCGTATTCAATACTAAATAAAAAAAAAAAAAACTTTTCCTTGGTTACTTTTGTTAAAAGTACTTTTATAACCATGATTTTTATTACGTATTTTAACCAAAGATGTTATATAATAGAGATAGAACGTTAAGAAGGGGTTTGAGGCAAAAAAGTGATCCCATAGAGGTATTGGTATAGTAAGAGAAATTGATACTAAAGCAGAGTTTAGTAATTGAGAGAAAAGCATACTGCGCATGCTCCGTGACCTTTGACTGGGACAAATTACCTTCTTTGATAGTTTTAAGGTTACCTCTGGTTAATTTTGAATCAGGTTATGGTAACCTGCCACACGTTTCTTGGGTAATCTATAACCAAGAGGAAGGTAATTTGTCCCATGGAGGTGATATTTTACAAATCTCCATGGGGTCACTTTTTTGTCGCTTCCCTTTATCTAGTTTATATAACATCTTTGATTTTAACAGATGTGACTACAGTTTCTACAGAAATACGCTAGGTTCGCTCACACCGACGCTCTGCGCATGTCAAGATCGAGTTCAGGTGTTTCCATGCAACTAAGATCCAGAATCCAGAATTTATTGAATCGTATCGGAATCGGGATCGTACTTAATCCGTTTTGAATCTAGGTTTCCATGGACACTTTGGATCCAAGATCCAAAATCTGAATTCCACCCGTATTCAATCTGTATTTAAACATCGTGGAAACGTAGTATATATCTAAACAAAATAAAATATCAAAGTGAAATATACTTACGGTTTCCGGGTGTGTGCCGAATCGTTGATAAAGTTCTTCAACGGATATTTTATGGTGATCGATGTCGAGTTCCTGTTTCAAGTCATCTAATTCTCCTTTTCTTTGCTTTTTGCCAGCGGGTTTTCTTCGAGTCTAAAACAAAATCAAACAAAGGTTATCAAGTGTCAAGCAGACTTCAACAATATTACAGATTATTTTTATAAAAAAGTATTGTGCATTTAAGACGACTAATAAATGTAATTTTAACGAATACCGTCGCATCAGTAATGCCGTAACATAATAATATAATAGTACATAAAAGCACTTAGTACATGTTTGAAGCGACGAATAAAAGGAAATACCCTATAGATAAATATTTGTTATAACTGTTCTCAGTCGAACGACTACGACCAGTAATCGAATGATTTTCAATCGCACAAGAGTTAAGGTCCTGAATAAAGAGTGGAGAACGTCTAAACCGAGTTGTCGATGGGTTTATTTTGCAAGTACACTGTGTCGGGAGATCCAGGGTCAAGCTACGAGTTACTAAGCATATCTGAGCCCAGACAATAGAGTCTCTCTAATAACAAGTTAAATGAGCTACACAGTACAACCGAAACAATACAAACCATGTTTCTTTAGAACCACCAACCGCCGGTATATTCCTCTTAGTGTTTAACATAACTGGGCACATGTTTCTTTATAACCACCAACCGCCGCTATATCCCTCTTAGTGTTTAACATGACTGGGCACATGTTTCTTTATAACCACCAACCGCCGCTATATTCCTCTTAGTGTTTAACGTGACTGGGCACATGTTTCTTTATAACACCAACCTCCGCTATATCCCTCTTAGTGTTTAACGTGACTGGGCACATGTTTCTTTATAACCACCAACCGCCGCTATATCCCCCTTAGTGTTTAACGTGACTGGGCACAAAAGATATTTGATTAACTATCTCTAAAGGGCTTAACAGAAACCATTTTAACAATCCCAACTGCGCTCTACTATGTACTACTATGTTATATAAAACTACTATGTTATATAAAAAACATAAAAAGCCACATACATATTACCTAGGACCTATTGATGCAACCTACTGTCCAAGCGATTACGTACGACTTGTATACTTCATTAACCGATATAAGCCGAACCGAAAACGTACTTCAAACCGACTTGCAAACGAATAACCCAAGTGAACGCTTCACTTACTCGGCCGATTCAATAAGATTCGTGAAAAAAAAAAAAAAAATNTTGGAAACTTTTAGGAAGGTCCCTGGAGAAAAAATCGAAAATTAATTTCTAGTGATAACCCTAGGAGGTGTACATTAAAATATTTGATTTTCTTTATACATAAAACCCCTTATATCTTCCAAACTATAGGTCGTATCGACTTGATTATTGTTTTAATCGATTCAGCGTAAAGAAATGCATAGAAAATGTTACCCCCACTTGCTTAGCTAAAGTCCTTTAAATTTTACCCCCCTCCTCCCCCCCTCTAAAAAAGAGGGAAGCGTACATTAAAAAGTTGGGGACTTTTCAGGTATTAATTGCAATGGCATAACAAAGCTCTCTACGAAAAAAAATCGTGGCTTAAAATTATTCCGAAGAAAAAACCTATATTGACTGGACTGTAATTGAAATTTAAGGGCAATCGATCATCAAATGTGGAACAGTTAACGAAAGCTACAGGCATATTGAATCGCTTAAAGCAGCGTTTAACCATACTGTCTCCACGATCCTACAGAGAATATCGTGCATTGCATATTGAAAAATCTAGTATATACAACGTATTGATCTAAATAAAACTGATTTTGTTGAAAATCTAAAAAGTAAATAAGCACCAGTTGAACACTGCGGCACATAGTTCCTCCCGTCCTACCATTGGGCCATTCTCACATAAGATTTCCTACTTTGGAGAAACCATAGTTCCTTCCGTCCTACCATTGGGCCATTCTCACATAAGATTTCCTACTTTGGAGAAACCATAGTTCCTTCCGTCCTACCATTGGGCCATTCTCACATAAGATTTCCTACTTTGGAGAAACCATAGTTCCTTCCGTCCTACCATTGGGCCATTCTCACATAAGATTTCCTACTTTGGAGAAACCATAGTTCCTCCCGTCCTACCATTGGGCCATTCTCACATAAGATTTCCTACTTTGGAGAAACCATAGTTCCTTCCGTCCTACCATTGGGCCATTCTCACATAAGATTTCCTACTTTGGAGAAACCATAGTTCCTCCCGTCCTACCATTGGGCCATTCTCACATAAGATTTCCTACTTTGGAGAAACCATAGTTCCTTCCGTCCTACCATTGGGCCATTCTCACATAAGATTTCCTACTTTGGAGAAACCATAGTTCCTCCCGTCCTACCATTGGGCCATTCTCACATAAGATTTCCTACTTTGGAGAAACCATAGTTCCTTCCGTCCTACCATTGGGCCATTCTCACATAAGATTTCCTACTTTGGAGAAACCATAGTTCCTCCCGTCCTACCATTGGGCCATTCTCACATAAGATTTCCTACTTTGGAGAAACCATAGTTCCTTCCGTCCTACCATTGGGCCATTCTCACATAAGATTTCCTACTTTGGAGAAACCATAGTTCCTCCCGTCCTACCATTGGGCCATTCTCACATAAGATTTCCTACTTTGGAGAAACCATAGTTCCTTCCGTCCTACCATTGGGCCATTCTCACATAAGATTTCCTACTTTGGAGAAACCATAGTTCCTTCCGTCCTACCATTGGGCCATTCTCACATAAGATTTCCTACTTTGGAGAAACCATAGTTCCTTCCGTCCTACCATTGGGCCATTCTCACATAAGATTTCCTACTTTGGAGAAACCATAGTTCCTTCCGTCCTACCATTGGGCCATTCTCACATAAGATTTCCTACTTTGGAGAAACCATAGTTCCTTCCGTCCTACCATTGGGCCATTCTCACATAAGATTTCCTACTTTGGAGAAACCATAGTTCCTTCCGTCCTACCATTGGGCCATTCTCACATAAGATTTCCTACTTTGGAGAAACCATAGTTCCTTCCGTCCTACCATTGGGCCATTCTCACATAAGATTTCCTACTTTGGAGAAACCATAGTTCCTTCCGTCCTACCATTGGGCCATTCTCACATAAGATTTCCTACTTTGGAGAAACCATAGTTCCTTCCGTCCTACCATTGGGCCATTCTCACATAAGATTTCCTACTTTGGAGAAACCATAGTTCCTTCCGTCCTACCATTGGGCCATTCTCACATAAGATTTCCTACTTTGGAGAAACCATAGTTCCTTCCGTCCTACCATTGGGCCATTCTCACATAAGATTTCCTACTTTGGAGAAACCATAGTTCCTTCCGTCCTACCATTGGGCCATTCTCACATAAGATTTCCTACTTTGGAGAAACCATAGTTCCTTCCGTCCTACCATTGGGCCATTCTCACATAAGATTTCCTACTTTGGAGAAACCATAGTTCCTTCCGTCCTACCATTGGGCCATTCTCACATAAGATTTCCTACTTTGGAGAAACCATAGTTCCTTCCGTCCTACCATTGGGCCATTCTCACATAAGATTTCCTACTTTGGAGAAACCATAGTTCCTTCCGTCCTACCATTGGGCCATTCTCACATAAGATTTCCTACTTTGGAGAAACCATAGTTCCTTCCGTCCTACCATTGGGCCATTCTCACATAAGATTTCCTACTTTGGAGAAACCATAGTTCCTTCCGTCCTACCATTGGGCCATTCTCACATAAGATTTCCTACTTTGGAGAAACCATAGTTCCTTCCGTCCTACCATTGGGCCATTCTCACATAAGATTTCCTACTTTGGAGAAACCATAGTTCCTTCCGTCCTACCATTGGGCCATTCTCACATAAGATTTCCTACTTTGGAGAAACCATAGTTCCTTCCGTCCTACCATTGGGCCATTCTCACATAAGATNTTTATCTAGTTTATATAACATCTTTGATTTTAACAGATGTGACTACAGTTTCTACAGAAATACGCTAGGTTCGCTCACACCGACGCTCTGCGCATGTCAAGATCGAGTTCAGGTGTTTCCATGCAACTAAGATCCAGAATCCAGAATTTATTGAATCGTATCGGAATCGGGATCGTACTTAATCCGTTTTGAATCTAGGTTTCCATGGACACTTTGGATCCAAGATCCAAAATCTGAATTCCACCCGTATTCAATCTGTATTTAAACATCGTGGAAACGTAGTATATATCTAAACAAAATAAAATATCAAAGTGAAATATACTTACGGTTTCCGGGTGTGTGCCGAATCGTTGATAAAGTTCTTCAACGGATATTTTATGGTGATCGATGTCGAGTTCCTGTTTCAAGTCATCTAATTCTCCTTTTCTTTGCTTTTTGCCAGCGGGTTTTCTTCGAGTCTAAAACAAAATCAAACAAAGGTTATCAAGTGTCAAGCAGACTTCAACAATATTACAGATTATTTTTATAAAAAAGTATTGTGCATTTAAGACGACTAATAAATGTAATTTTAACGAATACCGTCGCATCAGTAATGCCGTAACATAATAATATAATAGTACATAAAAGCACTTAGTACATGTTTGAAGCGACGAATAAAAGGAAATACCCTATAGATAAATATTTGTTATAACTGTTCTCAGTCGAACGACTACGACCAGTAATCGAATGATTTTCAATCGCACAAGAGTTAAGGTCCTGAATAAAGAGTGGAGAACGTCTAAACCGAGTTGTCGATGGGTTTATTTTGCAAGTACACTGTGTCGGGAGATCCAGGGTCAAGCTACGAGTTACTAAGCATATCTGAGCCCAGACAATAGAGTCTCTCTAATAACAAGTTAAATGAGCTACACAGTACAACCGAAACAATACAAACCATGTTTCTTTAGAACCACCAACCGCCGGTATATTCCTCTTAGTGTTTAACATAACTGGGCACATGTTTCTTTATAACCACCAACCGCCGCTATATCCCTCTTAGTGTTTAACATGACTGGGCACATGTTTCTTTATAACCACCAACCGCCGCTATATTCCTCTTAGTGTTTAACGTGACTGGGCACATGTTTCTTTATAACACCAACCGCCGCTATATTCCTCTTAGTGTTTAACGTGACTGGGCACATGTTTCTTTATAACACCAACCTCCGCTATATCCCTCTTAGTGTTTAACGTGACTGGGCACATGTTTCTTTATAACCACCAACCGCCGCTATATCCCCCTTAGTGTTTAACGTGACTGGGCACAAAAGATATTTGATTAACTATCTCTAAAGGGCTTAACAGAAACCATTTTAACAATCCCAACTGCGCTCTACTATGTACTACTATGTTATATAAAACTACTATGTTATATAAAAAACATAAAAAGCCACATACATATTACCTAGGACCTATTGATGCAACCTACTGTCCAAGCGATTACGTACGACTTGTATACTTCATTAACCGATATAAGCCGAACCGAAAACGTACTTCAAACCGACTTGCAAACGAATAACCCAAGTGAACGCTTCACTTACTCGGCCGATTCAATAAGATTCGTGAAAAAAAAAAAAAAAAACAATAATAATAATAATAAAAAGTCCTGACTTAACGAGCGAATTTTCAAATAAATCTGCGTATTATTGGCTTATGATAATATAGAAAAATTTTGGTATAGAATTTGGATGGGTGAAGAAAAAAACGTTTGGGTACACACGGGTACGGGGTACAAAAGTCAAAATAGTATTTACCCTTCAAGATGCACATAGTTAGAAAGCTCTTTAAGAGTACAGTAATTGTTGTTGTGTACACTTTTATCATATTTTCATGTAAAAGGGGGGTAAAATGGAAAAAAACACGATTTTATGCTATTTTTGACCTTAAATTGTCAAAATGTGACCCCTAAATGAACTCTAACAATTCTGGCCAACGAACTTCATCCTTTCTTTTGTTATTATTGATAGTTTAAAATTTTTAAGTGCATCCTAAGGGGAGATATCGTCTGGAGTAACACATATATACATACGTACATAAAAAAAGTGTTAAAATTTAGGAATCAATTCAAAATGACCTAAAACGGATTTCCATGAAAAATTTTTTCCAAAAATTTTGATTGCAATAGCTTAATTTTCTTCGAAAATTCGCTAAAAGGATTACATTTTCAATGAGAGCACACTGAAGGTGGACAAAAAGCCGCGTTTGTGCTGGTTGCCCCGGTATAGATTGCCCTGGTATAGAGGATGATATCAGAACCATAATTAAAACGCAGGAGGTTTTTCTTTATTACCGGCACGATAATACCTTCGAGCTGAAAATTAAAATTTAATTTGTAGAAAGTTGTCGGTTCTTATCAAATTAAACGTTAGAACTAAGCATGTCGTTGCGACAGTGTATTTATTTGAAATTAAACAATATTTTTCAAACGTCGATCCAAAAAAATATTGCTAAAATATCAAGTTTTCCATTGAAGATGTACTAGATAACTAGAAGGTAATTTGTTCACGGAAAATTACAAGTGCCAAAACAAGAAGCGATTCCTTAACCCGTAGGCAAAAGCCAATGACCCTTATATTTTCGCGCGTGCGTCTGTCTGTCCGTCCGTCCGTCGCATGCTCTCACGGCTACACCTTTCGTCCGATGACTTTGAAATTTGGCATGTATATGTCTTGTACCTACTCACACATATTAAAAATATAGCGACTTAAAAAAAATATTTTTCAAAAAATTTAGGGTAAAAAAACTTAAGGGTTAAATTTTTTTTTTACATCGTGAGGGGTATCATATTAAAGGGTACGTCGAGCTGATTACAAAAATATATAATTCTTTGGTTATAACTTTGATAGGGCGAGCGTAGGCACGTTTGAAGTGGGTGTGAAACGTGTCCCCCCCCCCCTCTATCTCGCTTATGTGAAGTGCAAAAAATCTGAAAAAATTCCTGAACATTCTTCGACCAAAAGTAAAGATACCACTTTTTGGAAATTTCGAAAAAAAAAATTATTTTATTTTTTATTGGCAAAATACGTTTTTTTTTAAATTAAGGTCTTTTCAATGTATTTATATGGCTGTTTTCCGGTTCAATGGCAAAAAAATACTTCATCAGAAGTTTGTTTATGTGTTTTGAGAATATCAGACCCATAGGATAGTTCAAAGTAAGCTTTTTAGTATTTTAAAAAACACCATCAATAGGGTACTACTTAAACAATACAGTGTTGCCTACGGACCCTTGCTGTGTGCTGACTAGCACACACTTGGCCAGTTTATTCTTTATTTGGTATGGGCTTTACACCATACAACGTTCTTAACTTAAAACAAATCTATATCTTAACAAGTAACTTTCAATGCCACATTTAATAGGATACATATTTTCAGCAGATATTTTGCAAAATTTCATTACGATATTAATAATTAAGATTTGATATAATTCATCCGATATAATTATTAAGATAAAAAAACTGGGATTAAGGTTTTTTTTAATAGATAATAAATAACTAAGACTGTCATTCAACAGAGATGTTGTACGATTTACTCATATCGTATAAACATTAATACCTGGTTCGACGAGTAATTTAAGTTAAGACCTAGTTTAAGAATATTATATAGGTATACGCCTAACCTCGGCTTAAGTTTTATAGTAACATATCGATTGCTCAAACGATGTATACAGATGATGTTAAGTCTTAATCAAGGACAGCTTGGAAACAAATTAATGCCAAGAATAATTTTAAGGACGAAATGGGAAATGCAGCAATGAGAGGTGAAGAAGGGCAAGGCTCGGTGCGTTGTTAGCCACCGACTAGTCTTGGGGTCAAGGAGTTGCCAAGAATTTCATGAATATAGATGAACTCGCAAGGATGTGCTGGCACAAGCGTTCAACACATCTTTCAAGCACAACGTGGTGGGAGAGAAGTTGCGAACACCAAGGCTGTACTTGATTAATAACGCTCCGTAACAAAGTAAGCCTTGCAAACGAACCTACTCAAACTACAAGATATATTTATAAATTCACAACAGCCTTTATCTACGTCAAGGCTATGTTACGATATTACCACTTGGTAAAGAAACATGACAATACAAAGCTCGGACTACTTGTATAAATAACAGAATACCAATAAATGAAATGCATTATTATGCTTATAAGTTGAAAATGTAGCATGATATCATAGCAAAAATATCGATTAGCTTGGATTTGCTTTAATTTCAATAATGATAAACGATATGTTTGTTTTATTACGAAATTAAAAACAAATGCAAGCTAATTGATATTTCTGTGGTCGTTCCAAACGTACCACGGCAACGTATCGAAGCAAAGGGAGGGTGTCGACGCGCGTAGTTCACAAGCATTTTGAACCTACTTCAAGGATCACTGCAGTAAATATAACGAATTTATAAATCAGACCTTTTAAACGCCGTTAAAATTTCATAGCAACCGATTAGACTCGAGTTAAATATAATTAAAAATCAAAATACTGTTTAATTAATATATAATTTCTTAACAGCAACTGAAGTCGTTGGATCATTTGTAAGGAGATTTTCTATTTTAGGATTAACGAGAAGTTTAAGTTATTACTTTCCTCCTAGTATTTCATAACAAAAAAACCCTCCTATCCTATAACAAAATAATTTATTATCAACAAGGAAAAAACTTCACAAGTATAAAAATTATGTGAAGGGTTTGATAATATTTCAAATTTTCCTCCTTAGCAATTCAAAATATTTATTTATACAATTAAGCTCAAACAAATTTTTAATAACCGTTATTTTGTCAACAAAGCCTCCTATAACCTACTAGATAATGCAGCAGAAAAATAAAAACTACTTTCTATAGCTAACGTGATATTTTACAGCATGTGTGTTTTTGTCATCGTTGAAAAGAAACATGAGATCAATTTTATTGCTTCACTCTAGAGTGCCTCGACGTGGCAGCGGCCGCTTTTCGGGAGTTGACGAGCGAAGCGAGTAGGGGGTGGGGCCTAGGGCCCCTAGTTTAGATGTATTTTAATTATTATTATTATTATTAATTCAAATTATTTTATTTTTTATGAGTGCCGGCTAGAACGAAAAAGATTAAAAACGTGAGAACTTAAAAAAAAGTAATTTAAAAACTAAAAAGGACACCCTTTTTATTTTTCTGCTGCATTAACTAGTAGGTTAGGACGCTTTGTTAAAAAAATAACGTACTCCTAGATAACGTATGACATATATACAACCTTAATTTTAACTTTTAGGGCAAGAAACCAAAATTTTAAAAAATAAAATAAATCTTAATATAACTTTGAGAGTAATCATTCTTAGCTTTAATTTTATACCGATATGATGATGGTACCATAAAAATCACCGGAGTTTTTTTTTTTTTTAGATTTTTCAAATGCAAATTAAAGCCAGAAGAATTTTTTGATTTTTCACCGAATTTGGCGTTCCGGGGTCACGATGTATTTCACTAAAATCTTAATAAAGGGCTTCTTTTATAGAGCAAATCCATGGCATTGAAGCAGGAGGCCCAAGTGTTTTGGCATGGAATGACCCTTTTCTACAGATCCTAGATCCTATAAAGAATGTTTAAATGAAAAAGGCAAAACGTCGGGTGTTTTGATAATGTTGTGAGTTACTACGTGTGTTTTTTCAGACCGAACCCTGGAGTTTTCTTGAGTTATTGATAATCATTCGCGGTAGTGTTTCATACCGCACATATTGTATAAATATACAGGGTGGGCCAAAAAAACGCACTTTTTTGAACACTTATAGCTCAGTTTCAGTATTCGATAGACAAACGAGGTTTAAGAGGTCTGAGAACTACATTCTTCACACAATGACGGTTTGAAATAGGGTCTTAAAAAAAGTCGTTGTCGGGGTAGTCATCTTATCTGGTATTATAGTTCTGATAGAATAAATTACCATATGGCGAGGGGGGGGGGTTCTTTGTAACTTCTCCAACAGACAGATCCTATTGGTCCAAACAAATTGATTAACGCATATAATCTTGATACATTATTAACGAATCAGAGGGAATAAATAAATATTCGTAAAAATCGATACAGAAAGTGTTAGGTATTTTATTTTAACGTAGCGTTCACACAGGAATCATAGATTTTCCGTGCTCAAGGTTTTATTTGTATTAAAAAATCGAAAAATGAACAGATCACAAATTCATTTTTTGAAACTGTGGACTAAGCTTATTTTTAAACTCACAGTTGTAATGTTTTATAAAATAATTGACAAAGAAAATATCATTTTTTAAGTTCATAAATATCGTTTAAGTTAATTTTTTAAGTACTTTAAAACAAATTGTATAATAATAGTAGTTAAAAAAGTAAAGCAGTATTTTTTATTTATTT
>KZ651093.1:702490-719514 GCA_001010745.2 Gerris buenoi | reverse complement strand
CCTGAGAATCTATCTAGTTACCTGAGAATCTATCTAGTAACTTGAGAATCTATCTAGTTACCTGAGAATCTATCTAGTAAAACAATCTACTAGATTAAAAATAAATGTATTAATCATAATAAGTATGTTCAAGTGTAACTTTCACAACTACAATAACATACTTTCACTAGCCTAAAACTAATAATATCGATTAGCTTTCAACTAAGTAACAGGATAACCTATTTCTCCATTACATAGTTAAGATTATAAGGCCTGGAAATTAAAAGTAAATAAATATATAAAGTTCTTAATTAGTATCGATTGACGATAATTCGTGTTGTTGTAACCCAAGAATAGAATGCAAAGAAGAAAAATTCAAGAGTCGATATCTTACCATTTTGGAAAGATGTAAAGGCAACTTGTGTTCCAGATCGGTGTTAAGTTAATAGACGTAAAACGTGTAAAGTTAGCAAAACACAGGACACTACGATGCCGAACAGAGGATATCTACTAATAGTTGTAGCTGCTTTTAGGTAAAGCAAGCTACCGCTAGCACTCCCGGATCCCGACTTATCTGCTTCGGTCAGGATCCCCCCCTTATTAATTCCGATATTTAATTAGAATACGTTGAACAAACGAGGAAGCGATCGTAGAGCCTTGACATTGACACCTAAAAAACCTAGAGATCATACAAGCACAAAAGCCGTGGGAATCCTTAACGTTTTTATCTTTTTAACTCCGTTTCCGGTCGTATACTCTTTTTACCCTTAAGGTCAATTTCTTCCGATAAAACTGCCGACTTTTTTTGTGAATCGACTAATTAATAAAGGATTTAAATCTAGGGCAGGTTAATTGCGGCGAGTTGCAAGGCCTGGCCGACAAGCGTGACGGAGATCCCACCGAGATACCGTCAAGGAAACTCCTCTTGTATACCTGACTGCCACCGTGCATTCCCAGTCGTAAATAACAACCCCCACCTGGCTCTCAAGGCCCGTCATTATGTAGCATCTTCCCAGTCCGATACCTTTATCAGTTCTTTTTGGAGTAGTTGGGTCATTTAGGGTGTGATAATTAAAATTTTACTTATCAATTATGGCTATATTTCGACCTTATCTTGGTCATCTTCAGGCCTAAAACATCGAAACATCGTACACATGAGATTTATTTAACAAGTTACCTTTATCAGGTTAAACCAAACGACGGATCATCACTAAAACCCCCAGGGGGCTTATAATATTAATAATTACTCGAGACCGTCTTTTCTCTTTAAATCAAGATAAAATTTTGAGTCTCAAAAAGTAATTTTTCAAATTTTTAGGACTAGCCGTTATAGAGCGGTTGGGGGAGGAGGGCCGGTCACGTTTGACAGGTATATTTCGACTCGAAAATTCTATATATATATTTGTCTACTCGTCAGTAGCTCTCGTTTGATACCCCCACTCGAAATTTAAAAATAAATTAAATTTATGTCGAGGATGACAAACGAAACAGAGGAGATTTCCTAATGAAAACTATTATTTTTATCTTTTAGTCGAATAATCTGAATTCTAATGGGGAAACACGTCAAAAATGTTCAAAAGGATAATTATTTGTGAGACTTGAAAAACCCATATTGGCACGTGGAATTTGTACAAGAATGTCGTGCAAGTCTTTATCGAGCTTACTGATTTCTTAGCCTCGGTTCTATATCCACCTGTAAAATGACGGAGTTATTTTTGAAGGTTTGTACCGTTGCTGTAGTCCGCTTCAGGCGTCCCTCATAATTTAATAGATAATGACAGTAACAAGTCGCATTATATTCAAATTATTCGATTGTTTTAATAAATTGGTATTTCAAATAATTATACGGGTGGTAATCGTTATGGCACTTAAGTGGGATTATAAGAGGCATTATCTTGTTAGTGTTAGAGCTTCTTGGTGTTTAATAATTTTACATTGAAGGTAGAATAAAGAAAAACAAAAAGGTGGTATTTTCCACTTATCTAACTAACAGACTACGTGGCTCAACAGCCCCTCAGGGACCTATAGGTTTGTCAAACGGCTTCTACAAGTATTTATATAATGATAAACATAGGCTTACTCACACGGCCATCCTCCTTAACTTTATTATCACGCTCTCCTCTATGAGCTACCGTAAGTATTTATATAATGAAAAACATAGGCTTACTCACACGGCCATCCTCCTTAACTTTATTANTTTTTACCTAATTATTTATGAATATCAAATAAATTCGGTAGTTCACAATCACGAATCTGAAAAGTAATTTTTATCAGTACTGTAATTTTATATTCTAAGAGTACACAGATCCCCAATAGGTGACCGACCACCCTGATCGTGAGTCGCTGAAGTCGGATTAATTTCTTTTTTAACGTTGACATACGGCTTACTATCCGGCTGCAAATGGGCAGATCGGACAACGGCATCGACAGCTTAAGGCGGCATTAAAATGCAAATGGCAGATAACTGGGTATCTAAGACAGCTCTAGTCATGTTAGGCCTTAGATCCTATACACATGATCCAAGAGCACTCGACCACGGCAGAGTCAACTTCGGGCGAGAACATCCAATGCCAGTGGATATTTTGGAAGACGCGCAAGGACAGTAGATCCATAACATGTTCTGCCGACCCGGAGAAAAGTTAACTACACTCAAACCGGTTAAAGACGAGCATGATAATAAACAAGTAATCTTTATACATCCGCAACTCATGAAATCGGGATTAAAACCGCGGTATATGCGGATACTACTTTTTTTAAAAAAGAAATAATAAAAAAAAAATCTTACGAGTCTAAAATTATACTCCTAAAAAAAAAATAGATAGTCTGTTAGCTTGTTTGTATAATAATATATTTGACTCGGTTTTGGATTTGTTTTATATATTATTATTTTTTACGTTCTCTAATATTTTATTATTTTATTCATCAGATTACTGAGCTTAAATAGAGGATTCATATCATTTAAAGTTTTCCTCGAAAGATTTAATTTAGTCATGAAATTGAACTTGTTTTAAGTACGTAGTGTTAGCTTATCTGAAGTATTTGTGCCTGAGCCAATTCTCAGTAGGATCTCAGTCAAAGCAATTTGTGGAAATTCTTATACACGGCATAATGGGTTCTTATATACACTGCACACTGCCACCGTCTCGTCTTTAGTTATACTCTAGAGCTACGAGCGTTTGCAACACAACATTCCACCCTGAAAACCAATATAATCGTGCACCTTAGCTTTAGTAAACATTATGATTTTTAGTAAACAATTTATTTTTTTACCTAATTATTTATGAATATCAAATAAATTCGGTAGTTCACAATCACGAATCTGAAAAGTAATTTTTATCAGTACTGTAATTTTATATTCTAAGAGTACACAGATCCCCAATAGGTGACCGACCACCCTGATCGTGAGTCGCTGAAGTCGGATTAATTTCTTTTTTAACGTTGACATACGGCTTACTATCCGGCTGCAAATGGGCAGATCGGACAACGGCATCGACAGCTTAAGGCGGCATTAAAATGCAAATGGCAGATAACTGGGTATCTAAGACAGCTCTAGTCATGTTAGGCCTTAGATCCTATACACATGATCCAAGAGCACTCGACCACGGCAGAGTCAACTTCGGGCGAGAACATCCAATGCCAGTGGATATTTTGGAAGACGCGCAAGGACAGTAGATCCATAACATGTTCTGCCGACCCGGAGAAAAGTTAACTACACTCAAACCGGTTAAAGACGAGCATGATAATAAACAAGTAATCTTTATACATCCGCAACTCATGAAATCGGGATTAAAACCGCGGTATATGCGGATACTACTTTTAGTAAAATTCATGATTTATGTTTTATAATAATTTTTTTTTTTACTAATTATTTATTGTCAAATTCTGTTGTGTGTGGGTTCACATCCACTAATCTGGAAAGGGATTTTTGTGAGTGCTCTAATTTTAGATTCTAAGAGTTGACACATTGACATGATCAAGAGGGTGCTGCATCCTGCTCTAATTGCAGGGAAAAGCAAGAGGGGCGATCATTTGAGCACAGTAATATATCCTTCCTTTCTTGCCATGCTACAGAGTTACAGCATTCAGCAGCATTCTCTTCAAAATCCTAAATCCTGGGCCTAGTTTTGATGCGATGTATTATGATTCGACTAAAATTACCAAAGACTTATTGAAAAGATTGCATTTTTTTTTATTTTTATATGGGTATGTCAAATGAGCACAATCAAAGCCATCTAAAATAAGTACAATCACACTATCAAGGTTATGACAAGTGAGCACAATCACACCATTAAGAGTATGACAAGTGAGCACAATCACACCATCAAAGCCTGCTGTAAACTATGGGCGATCATAAGTAAAAGGAAAGTTGGAGTTCTAAAATGGACAGGAACTATTTATTTGAACATACATCTGGTTTAGTCGGTTGGTACGATTTTAAAAGCTTTGAGACAATATACGAGAACATGTTTCAAACCACTGAAGATGCTTTCAGTTACAAAAGTAAAATATCGCATGGAACCTCCGCTTTGCGCTGTATTACATATATATTGTTTCTCTATAATACAAGACAAATATCTGTACTTCTCTAAACCTTCCATAAAACCCTAAAACCCAAATATTATAATACAATCAAACTTTAACCAAGGAGCTTATAATTAGAATAAATTCGGTTATATATAATAAGAAGTATACTGACATTATCACCTACTGTCATATGCCAAATAAATAAGTTCTTATATACGCCCGTTGTTGGAAAATTATAGTTTGCACTCCTTATATTTAAAATATTTCCCAAAGCCGGACTATTTCAATCACGATAAGATTAGAAAAAATAGGACGGAAAGAAATAGTTCAAGTTGAAAGTAGGGAATGCCGAATTGTTACCGAGCCGTCGAAATATCATCCCATCAATATGGTACGGAAAGAAATAGTTCAAGTTGAAAGTAGGGGATGCCGAGTTGTTACCAAGCCGTCGAAATATCAACACACGAGTGCAGCTGGTATCCAGGCACAGCCCACCTGGCGTCGTCAAATACTTTAACTTCCAATCTCAGAGAAAAAAAATATCTTGAAAAACAATTAAATACTTTAAAAATAGAAGTAAGAATTGTCTACGTTACGAAATATAGAGCCGACACCTGCCAAGCTGCGTTAGACCATTTATAAATATATGTATATACTCTCCTTTAAAATGTATAATTGTCTCATATCTATCATAAGACGGGAGATTTTAAATAGATTTAAATGATGTATAAATTAAAAGTTTTGAAATGTCGTATGAATCAGGTTGAAGATCGATCTCTTAAGAGATATATTATAAGATATCGACTAAGGAGAAGTTCGTATGTGGGGCGGGGAGGGAGTCATACAGCTCAGAATAGCTCGATAAATAATTATCTGCTTATCTGTCGTATAAGTTATAAGACAGATCAATAGACGACGCCCTTATACAAATTACAAATCGACAAACTCGCTCAAACAACAACGAGCTAGACCGACGTCCAGAAATACCCTCCGCTTCAATGAATGCTTGTAAACAAACAACACAGACCGGACCAGGTTATTTATAACCTTAAATACTAGGTCAGGATATATGATTCTTAAAGAAAATTGTAAACCATTTCACACCGTATGTTTGTTAAAAATTGGAGATATTCTCGGTAGTCGATAAAAGAGAGCTAAATAAATTGTATCGAGGGAAAAATGAAGTGAAAAATCTTATAAACATTTGAAAAATAATAATTCTTTTAACATTTTTTTTCCTCTAAACATACAAGAATATGCTGTTTTAAATGTAAAATAGAATAGTTTGTTTAACAATATAAACATTTGAAAAATAATAATTCTTTTAACATTTTTTTTCCTTTAAACATACAAGAATATGCTGTTTTAAATGTAAAATAGAATAGTTTGTTTAACAATAGAAACATTTGAAAAATAATAATTCTTTTAACATTTTTTTTTCCTTTAAACATACAAGAATATGCTGTTTTAAATGTAAAATAGAATAGTTTGTTTAACAATAGAAACATTTGAAAAATAATAATTCTTTTAACATTTTTTTTCCTCTAAACATACAAGAATATGCTGTTTTAAATGTAAAATAGAATAGTTTGTTTAACAATAGTTATACTAGTGAAAATGTTAAAATGCCATTTAAATTAAATGTGGTAGGTTAAATTAAATTTTGAAAGAAAAACTTGCAGGCAAGTACTCGCGTCCAAGAACTTTTTAGGCTTTTTAGATGATTAAGCATACCCGTTATGTAATTATGATTTTTTTCTCTTCTCATGGGTCCCGGGTTCGATCCCCCGTAGGGTCCCAATGTTTTTTATCGGTAATAACGACAAGATAAATTACATTTTTCAGGAAATTTTCATCGCCACACCGTATAAGGTATAACCATGATTTTTTTTTGGACATAATAGGACCAGTCGTTATACAGTGGTTGAGGGGGGAAAGTTTTTTCGGTATATTTTGACTTATATAACCAATAAGGAGTGCAAAATTTAAAAAAGCATATAATATATACATGTGTCGCCTACTCTACAGCAGTTCTCATTTCATATCCAACTCAAAATTAAAAAAAAAAAAGTTGGGCGCACTTCACATTTTCGCGCACAAAAATTGCAATTTTTGATAATTGGGGATGCACTCCCGGAATTTTTATCGTATGAATTTCGTGAATTTTTATCAGTAGAATAAGTAAAACAGAAATTCGATAACAAAATAAAAATACAAAGGTATTTAGCAGGCGGAACAAGACGGGATAGAAAAGGGGTTCGAGGGAACTATGTCGACGATTAAATCTAAGTAATCATGTCACGATTATAATATAAAGCAAGTGTTGTTCCAGTCCTACCAACATATTATGTGACCGTCACTCGTCCTTATCAGATGTATAATCATCAAATATATTCTACTTGTAAAAAGACAGACTAACGGAGAAAAAAACACCGCAACTTGTGCACATAAGTTCGAAAACGAACCTATTTAACATTTAATTATGTAAATTGGATTCAAGGTTTTTAAGGTATCTCTTAAGTTAGCATACGATTAATAGACCGATTATAGTTTTTTTACACACATAATTTGAAATTCATTAAATTCTAGGGCGAAAGGCTTCATCTTACGATCAGCTTTTAATTTTCCTATCGCAGTAAGTACAAGTATTTCTGTCACAAAATATTGTTTAAAATTTAGACGGAAAATGAACTAATTCGGTAGGCATTAAGGAAATATTTTGACAGTTAATATGCAACATTCCTTAAATTAATTATTTTTAAATATTTAATATTTTACAAATAAATAAATCGGAAGCGACACGTCGAAATAAACCTTCCTCTGAAAATAGAATAAATCGCTCAGAATTCATTACGTCCGTAGAATCGAATCCGTTGAAACTATTGTTAAAATTTAGTTTCAAGATAAATGGTTTGATGTCATGAGGCCGTTTGCTTCAACGTCGCTTTTTCGTCGTCAACGTACTTAAACGGCTCGTAAACATCTTCTAATTTAACTTGAGTAGTGTGTCAGTTAACATCCGTTAAGTTAGATTTCATGCGCCATCAAACTATCCTACGATGCAAGTTTCAATTTATCTAGTCTTCCAATTACACGCTGTAAAACCACTTCCAACGCGTCCCCCCCCCCAAATCAAATCGCTCTCGTAATAAAAAATTCTTCACTTGCAGGTATATCAACGGAAACTATGTTTGCTATAAAATTACATCAAATTTGTCAATGAAATATTTCTAGATTTTTTTCCCCGTCCGTACGTCTACAACTCCATCCTTGAAATCTATAATTGTATCGTTTCCTGCAATTACACCGCTATAAATACCTCACTGAATCTTTTTCCTATTTTTCACTCGTCCCTATATATTTCAAATCATGACTATCGTTTAGGAAAAAATACAAGACCTGAAATGAATACACGTGACTACGGTTCAATAATTCAAGATTTATCTGAATGAAGCAATTCCAAAGATTAAAATCACCATGAGAACGACCCTCAAATAAACCTACCTTCCTATTTCCACGTCTCCTAATTAACTTTATAAAAAGGATTCTTATAAATATGAAAACGCTCTTAGCGTAAATAATCAGTATTAGTTAACCGGTTCCAAGACTTTTACTATAAATCTCGGCTTTTAGTTTCACTCCGACGTTCGTTACAACGAGCCAATAGAGTCGTAATCCTTGTGAGAAGATGACAAGTCTTGCTTCGTTCTTAACTCAAGTTAGTTCAAAATGCCTGAATAACAGGTTTGATGTGATTTTTCATTAATATTATACGATAACTTTTCGAGAGTAAAATAAGTTTAACTAAATTGAAATCTCCGGAGGAAACGGAGAGACACTTTTAGATTTGGAATCCGTTGAAGGGATCGTCCATCAGCCAACTGATCGTTATGTGAGTCGTAAGCAAGTATAAATAAACTTCGATATCAATAAGCGATGTAGTATTTCCAAAACAAGGGTAGTTTGACGATCGAATATTTACAGAGATGTATATAAAAGAGCTTAATACAAGAGATAATGAATTCAGAGATACTTCGACAAAGCACATTAAAACAATTTTTAAAATTCACAACAAAAAACTAAGTGGAATCGCTGAGCTGTAATTCCGAACAAGAAACGTCTAATTGACTGCTTTGTAATGTACATGAAATATTTTATGAATTCCAAGAGAACTCTATTGATTCTAGGTAGTAAATTGGTTTCTAATGGGCTGCTTAGCGAAATAGACCTTGAGACGAGTGTTTACCTCTAAGCTTTTTGTCTTCTTACTTGTTATTTAGTTTATTTCGCTACAAAAAAAACTTGACGGAAAATTTGTACGATCGACAAAAACGTTTATTACATTTTTTATTTCGCCAAAATGGATTACTCTAAGAAAGAATTGCTCGATATGAACGTTGCGGATTAACAAATTATCCGTCCAATCAGACCGATCCCACCTCTCAACAAAAAAATTCTCATTTGAAATTTAAACTAATTTGTCATCAACCTCCATCAACGCACTAATTCCTCGATAATTTAAAATTCAACAGGATTTTGTTGAACATAGCAGGGATTGGTCTCATTCAACACAGAATTCATTGCTCCGCAAGCTTTACTTTCAAGGTGTTTATAGATGAGGTGGGTAATTTTCGAGATTTTTAAGGATGAACATAAAAAACTATGATTTTTAAATTCTTCTGTAATGTGTGTTTTGAACCCTTATATATATATAATTTTGATAAAGATTTTTTCTTTGTTTGGCCTATAGGGTTTTAGTAAAATAAATACAAAAAACTTCTTCTTTTTTTAAATCTGGCTATATTTCGCCCTCCCACGTTGGGGCTTCTTCAGGCTATAACATTTACAAATTTTTAACAAATTAATAGTTTATAAATATTTAACATTAAAATTTTTTTATAAAATTGAATTATGAACATTGAAATATATAAATAACAATTATGTACACAATTTGTATAAAATTAATTAAGTCAACATTGATTTTTAAAATAATTACCTTTAAATTATTCCAAGTCACATGAGTCAATAAACATTTTTCTTTAAAACAATAGTTAAAAGTCACTTGTACATGTGAGTGGAATTATTAACTAAGCACATTGGTTTCAATCCTCCCTGTTTGAATGCCAGGGAGAGACTCTCCCTGGCATTCAAACAGGGAGGATTGAAACCAATGTGTTTAGTTAAAAAATTCCACTCACATGTACTTGTGACTTTTGACTACTGTTTTAAAGAAAAAAAAATTTTTATTGACTCATGTGACTTGGAATAATTTAAAGCCTGAAGAAGCCCCAACGTGGGAGGGCGAAATATAGCCAGATTTAAAAAAAGAAGAAGTTTTTTGTATTTATTTTACTAAAACTTTTTAATTAAAACCCTATAGGCCAAACAAAGAAAAAATCTTTATCAAAATTATGATTTTTAAAGCTTTTTCGACTACCTCGACAACAATGCTGGCCCATAGTCCTTAGGGACGTCTTAGCTCAAAATCACATTTCTTATAATATGCCTAATTTGGCACAAAGTTTCACACAGTTTTAGGGACTCCCTTTATAAATAATACTTTACTATGTACCCTTTATTATAAGTACTTTACGTCAAACAATCCTAAGCTTAAGATGCCAGTGTGTAACACATGACTTCCATGAAATGTGGTGTCAATACGTGAGCAATAGAGAACTCCGTATTTACACCCATTTTCATGGAAGTAAAAACACTAAAATGCAAATACCTACCAAACCGATTGTCCTCAAAAATTATAGGTACAATCTACCATATAGGGCACATATATACCCCAGAGTAAATTGATATCAAATAAAGCCTATTAAAGTTATCGTCGACAGACCGATTTCGAGATTAAGTGGCTGTAGCTCCGAAACATCGTGAGCTACCATGTTCGAGTTTGCGCCAACAGTTTTTCCGGCAAAAGTTCTAAAAATGTCGCAAACCGCATCTCAATACAATGTCTTGAAGCGTTGTTATAAAGGTTTAACGTTCCGAACGAACGTACATACGTACGTACGCACAGACATACATGTATATGAAACGGATTTCAATGATATCCCCGGGTTCGTAAGACCCCTCCTTCACAGAGATCTCGGAATCACATTTTGGAGGGTATCACCATAGTTCCATTTTCATGGAAGTAAAAACAATACAAATAACAATGCCCATAAGCAGGGATTGCCGCAAAATCATAGTACCTACTTTTTGACGGGATGTTGTAGAAAAAGGCAGCATCAGAGGGCACTAGGTTTCTACAAAAGTTGGTCTCTTTTGGTTTTACTGAATTACACGCGGCAAGACGGCCTAACACTTCTACCACAAGATCGCACGGCAATAGAACATTCGTATGGTTCTAGAAAAGAACATTTGGCAAATTCAACTCTATTATAGTTATTCTTAAAAACAAGGTTATTTGGTTTGATTAATGAAGCAGTCGTTATAAAACTGTTGTTTGTTTTGAGTGGATTTGTCCAGCAATATCTTTTTATGTTATAGCTACCTCAAAACAAGGTAAAATGATGTACTTAATAGTAATGTACCCAAACCAAGGGGTTTTGAATACTTTGACCCAACTATAGATAAGTACATAAGTGAAATACAGGGGTTAAAGTTATTGGAGGTAACAATAACGAGATGAAAGAAGCATGCTGATTGCTAATGTGGAAGATGGATAGGCTGGTAGTGGCAGTGGCAAGAGGTTGGAACTTGCAGTGACAAGTATTTGAAGCCTCGCTACTCGGCACAGTACACGCCTCACGCCTGCCCCTGTCCACTAGTGTCTAAGTAGTCTTGTTCATCTATAGGTTCTATAGGATGGCAGGAGGTTGGAAGTATTTCGAGGCTCGCTACTCGGCACAGTACACGCCTCACGCCTGTCTCTGTCCACTAGTGTCTAAGTAGTCTTGTTCATCTATAGATTCTTTAGGATGGATAGGATGGCAGGAGGTTGGAAGTATTTCGAGGCTCGCTACTCGGCACAGTACACGCCTCACGCCTGCCCCTGTCCACTAGTGTCTAAGTAGTCTTGTTCATCTATAGGTTCTATAGGATGGCAGGAGGTTGGAAGTATTTCGAGGCTCGCTACTCGGCACAGTACACGCCTCACGCCTGTCTCTGTCCACTAGTGTCTAGTCTTGTTCATCTATAGGTTCTAGGTAGCCAGGCTTGGTCTACAAAGCTAAGCACCCTAACTACCATGTAGAAATGAGTAGGGTTCGACCCACAAGCAATGCACTGTACCTTGTTACCTCGACTCCATTATGTTTCGGGCTCAAATTCCCAATGAACCAGATCGACCTTGCTTCAAGGCCCTGCCCACATTAAACCCACCAACAGATCGATAAACAGGTGACGTCCTTCCGACGATTGCACAATTCAATGAATGGCAAACTGATTGTGGTGCAATAAAGTGGCTATCGTATGTACGTAACCGGTCGACTTGATTCAGAAATAGAATGAATGCATCACCAGCTCCTAACCAGGCTAACACTTTCCGTTTATTTATATTATACAAAATAACATTGGCACCATCATTTTAAGGACAAACAACACTTTAACCCACTACAGAATTCCAATTTTTACACGTGTTAGCGCAGTTTTCATTATACGTAAACAGGTTTAAACATGTCCGGTAAATATAGCACTGTAATATTCACTATAACTACAAACCATTTAGAATATACATTCTTTTCTGTTACAAAATGTTTACTTCGATTAAAAACCCTTAAAAAACTTTAAATGTAGGCCTATTGCTTTATTATATTATAAATTCATAAGTTACTAAACTGCATATTTTACCCTATGGGGCTAAGGATTGGCTACTGTTATTCTTATCCAGTTTTGAGGTAATTTTTAATATTTAGTTTTAGTAGTTCGTCCTTGGGTTTGGTCCTGATTCAGCTCAAAGCTCAACTCGTAAAATAAAACAAATAATAAACTAATATTTTGTTTATCTGTGATTATATGTTGGAAGTTGGAATTTATGATATTGATTTTGGATATTATTTTGTAATTCAAGACATTGTTAAAAATCACAACATATTGTATTGTGATGTTTATGACTCTAGGCACTGTTTTAAAGAGACTTTTAGCTTTTCATTCGAGCTTGCATTAGTTTTATTTTTCGGCTATACTTAATAAAAAAAAAGATAAGTTTTGAAGAAAAAAGAATACTAAAATTTCAATCAAAACTATGCTTAAAACAATTTTTTCAGACACCAAATTTTCAAAATTATTCCATATCCGATATCCCATACTCCCTAGATCCCCGGGTTTGCCACCCCCCTCCCAAACTAAATCCTGGCCCCCTCCGAAATTTAAACCTATATACGCCACCGGCTTGTTCTACATCAGTTGCGCAACAACAGTCTTCCAAAGCATGCAGAATCAACTTGCTCTAGATAAAGGCCTGGCCTGTGCTTTTTTTTTAGGATACCATCCTAACATACTTTAAACTATATTAAAACAAGTCTGTAGTTGGAAATAAACTTGATTCAAATTATCAACGATTAAAAATATTTGTAACCCGGATGAAATTCTTATGATACAGTCTACAATTCTTACTCATTTTCTCGACTTGAGTTTTTCTCAAATATGTAATAGCGATCATATACAGCCCTATACAAAACCTAGCCATAATAACCTAATAGCTTTAACCGTTTACACTTTTACACCTTTTAATAATATTATCATGTTTTAATTTCCTCATCTCATGTCTTGGATAAAATATGAATAGTTTCTGCTTTATTGTCTGGCTTGGCAACTGATTATTCAATTAATTAGTTTTAATTCTTTTGTTATAGTTTCATTGCTTTGATTTTATTTTCTTATTCTTGATTTTAGTTTTTTTAATGCACATTCCAAACAACATGAAAAAAATACGTGAGGTGTCGCGGGACACCTGGTAGGAACGAAGTTCCTGACATTTTTCATTAAATATAAATGATAAAATCACACTACTAAGTACGTATATACATTGCTAACTACTTATACATGGCGGAGTGAGAAAAGAAACAAAATTAAAAGTAACGAACTGTTTGTACCTAGCAGAGTTAAGGCAAAATTAAAAGTAACGAACTGTTTGTACCTAGCAGAGTTAAGGCAAAATTAAAAGAAAATTATTTGTATCATTAAATCAAGCGTCTTTTTTTGACAAATATAACAAAAATAAACAAAACAAGTCAAGGAACAGGCTTCCTTAATAACATTTATTCCCGTCTTTTTGAAGCTTACGTTTACGCGAGCGTTGCGCGTGAACGCTTCGGCGGATAACGATTTCCAACGAACTCAGCCTGGGCATTAGTAAAATGAACACGTGTACCAAATTTCAACTAACTCGGTGATCTTTTACTCAAGTTATCGTCATCTGTAGATTTCGTGACGGATTTTGCGTGACGGTGATTTCATGAAGGTGATTTTGTGACTGTGATTTTGGTCGTTTTTTTTTTCGGATTCACTCCCGGGCTCCAGAACGTGCCATAAGGAACTTCGTTCCAAAAAATATTCTATTTAATATTAAAAATACACTATAGATCCGATGAGAGAAATGTTTTTCCACTTGGAAAGCTAATAATTATACGTTTAACCACTTTCACACAGTCATCGATACAATGATTAATTTGATTAACACTTTAACTCAGACTGCAGAAAAAGAGATGGCGCCAGGCGCTTTGTAGGAAAACACGTCTGAAGAAGAGCGTCAGACGCGCGCATAAACCGTCTTGGCGTTTGTCTAAAAGTACTCCCTTTTCCTTATATTTGAATTTTATATTTTTCTCCGTGAGAAATTAACTCTAGAATTAAAAACCAACTTTTTTCCTTTTCTCTTTTAAATCCCGAAAAACACTATATTTTCATAAATAAAAAGAACCAGTCTCTCCACGGTAGATAATTCTTGTTTATTTATCAAAGCAGCTTTCGGCTTTTAAAAAGCCATCATCAGTGCCTACGAACAAACATAAAGAGTTAAAACTTACTAACATAAAGTCAAACGTCAAACTGAAATTACAAAGAAGACGAATAGAAGCTAATGCCAAAATCTATAAAAATAAGAGATAAAAAATAAATACTAAAAGCGTAGAGCAAGAAGTTTTAAGAAGTTTTAGTATTTATTTTTATCTCTTATTTTTATAGATTTTGGCAATAGCTTTTATTCGTCTTCTTTGTAATTTCAGTTTGACTTTATGTTAGTAAGTTTTAACTCTTTATGTTTGTTCGTAGGCACTGATGATGGCTTTTTAAAAGCCGAAAGCTGCTTTGATAAATAAACAAGTATTATCCGTGGAGAGACTGGTTCTTTTTATTTATTAAGATGACCTCCACCAACGCTCTTTTTTCTCAAATATATTTTCATTTCATTTGACATTGTAAAAATAACTTTAAATTAAACAAGACGAAACAAAACAAAAATAAAATAAATTTTCTTTACTTATTGCACAATACAGCGTCAGACGCGTTGCAGGAAAATATGTTTTAATTAAGTATTTTTTTTCTTCCAAGTCAACTAATGGTTTTGTTCTTCTTACAAATAAATTAAACAGAATAATGATAAAGAAGAACGTATAAATACGATGATACACGAGCCTTACTATGCAACGAATCAAAGCATTCAATAGAATAGAACTTACAACATGCCAGTCAACAGTTTCATTTTTTTTAAAAAACACATCTAGATATAGATTAAAATTTAAGGTGGTTAATCATGTTTATCAGGTGAAAATTAGTAATAATTTGTACATTTTCACTATTTAACTTTTATTTATTATTAAATAAATCTCGGTCTAAGACTAAGATTTAGGAAGAGTGTTTTTTGTGCAATATACAAACAGGAGAGAAAAAAACAAAAAACTCACAGGCAAGTACTTGCGTCCAAGTACTTTTTAGGGTTTTGTAGATGACAGAGAATAAACGTTGTGTAATTATAATTATGATTTTTTTCTTCGATCTTAAGGGTTCCGGGTTCGATTCCTCGGGGGGTCATAATGTTATTTATCAGCAATAACGGTAAGATAAATGACATTTTTCAGGAAATTTTCATCGCCTTTATAAAAAATGTAAATTTTTTAGTTTACCACATTTTTTCCACAGAAAAAAAAATTATCCGAGACAACTCAGACAAAGTTTCTCATATTTTATTTAGTTTTCGTAGGGTGCATTTACCTAATTATTATTGAACATTTTATCCAAATCTATCGTAAAAATAACTTCTCCTCGACGAGGAATCGAACCCGGCCTCTCTCCGCCCGCTTCGTATTTAAATGGACTAAATTTTAGAATTTTTAAATCAAAATCGTCGGAACCGTTTTCGATTTTTTTATTTTTATTTTATGTTTTTCAAAGTTTTTGGGGGGTAGCACCCCCAAATTTGGAGCTAAAATTCATTTATCGATTTACCTAGGGGATGATTTTTCTGAACATGTATCAAAATTTCGTCAAAATCGGTCCATTAGTTTAGCCTCCAGGCGTCTGCACAGACTGACAACCGACGAGAGGCATACAGATATTTTTTAAAAAGCCACATTTATGGACTCAAAACGTGTAAATCCATCAATCTCAAAATCAAATGTTCACGCCATCACCATTCTCTTGTGAGTTTGGTTTGGTTAATTTTGTCAGTTTTTTTACGTCCCGATCAATAATTAATCTAGTTGCAATATTTAGTATGCACTTTTAAGGTGCTATTCCTATGCTGTGGCTAGGGAATCCAATCCCGGGATCCCGAATCCCGGGATCCTGAGCCGATTTACCCCTACGGCAATCCCGGGATTGTAAAGTAACAAATCCGGGATTTGTTAATTTTTACGTTTTACGGTATTTTGACTAGTACAAGTACTGTTTAAAAAAATAATAGATTTTCTAAATAATTAACATAATTTATTTATAAATAGTGAACTAAATAAACAACCAAACAAATTACTTGAATAGACAATAATATTAGTCGGATAGTAGATTGCACAAAGTAGCGTAGTAAGAGTAGACAAACTTCTGTGATTTGTTGACAGCATGATGTGGACTGAAGGAGGTATCAAATAATCCTAAAACCTAACAGCATTTTTTTATGAACATTTTTTAAGTATGCAGAGTTTCGATTGTTGCTAAAACGTATTACGGGATATTTAGTTGTTTTCATTAGGTATATTTTACTTAGTATACATATTAATAATTCATTATTTTATTTTATTATTAATGTTTTTTTTTTTTAAATTTTAACAATGAAATTGCATTTATCAAATTGAACCAATAAAAAGCAACCGTTTCCGTTGTTAAATATACAATCTATTTACTGAAAAACACTGTTTAGCTTGTTTCTTAATTTACGTCCCTACTTCTATACCTGACCACAGCTTTTTTGCTTATATAGTGTGATTACTGTTTATAAATATATATTTTTTTAACATAAAAAATGCTAAATAAATATGGCTTATTTTGCTATAATAATAATAAAATAAATAATACTACATCATAACACATGATTTTAGGCTTTTTATCAATATAGTTGGAATTTGGCTAATCCCGGGATT
>KZ651093.1:648856-695647 GCA_001010745.2 Gerris buenoi | reverse complement strand
ATTTTAAAAAAATAAATAAAATAATCGATCTAACTAAGGTATGATAAATGTGAGATTAAAAATTGCTTTTCAAAAGATTATACCAGAGCTCAGGAAAAATAGATGTTTGGATTAATTAGAAGGAAGAAATGTAGAAACCCAATAGATTAACAGTTTTCTAAGCACCATGTATCGCTGAAAAGAAGAAGAAAAGAAAATACGCCTATTTTAGTTTTATTCTAATTTCGATGGTTTTCCTCAAAAGTTCTCTGATCCGTAGGTAAATAAGGCTCGTAAATTCATTACTATTTACTATTATTCCGTTGTTTCTCTTGGCGACTAATTCTAGTAATGATCGTAACAGCAAAGTTAATACGTTCCGTAAAAATTATTTTTTTATTATGATAAATTGATGCAAGATCGCCTAAAATTAAATGTTTAAGACGAAAGATAAAATAATTCATTATTTAATTTAATTTAAGTAAATTGTTATTTAAAAAAATAAATAAATACGATAAATAACTATTAATATTAGATTGGCTAAGGGTTTGATTGATTTGGGCCAGCTATTAATTATTGCTGATTGATTCCATTGAATAATGTTTTTTATCGAGAATAATGGGACATGGTTATCTATGAAACAGTATTTTTTTACGATATAATTCGAATAAATCACAAGCGAAGTTTAATAAGAAAAGTAAATAATTGTATAGCTTGGATACTAACAATGATCAAAGTGACCGTCTTTTACAGTTTCTAACGCTTTAGCTTTGATGATCGGGGAAAATCATTTCGTTAGTAGATGCTACTTAGCCTAGATAAAAGTCTTAGATTCAAAAGAATTCTAAATCGACGAAATAATTTGTCTTCGATTAAAAATAAAAACGAACAACGTATATTTTATGTCAAGCATATAGGAGGAAAACAAAAGAAATAAGTATTTGTCATAACGTAAAAAAAAATATCGAGCTAGAATAAAACTTTTTTAAAGGCGACATGGCCGCTATTAATAGAAGATTTGTATCCGTATTGAAGAATAAAATAGGGCGTTAAAAATGCCATATTACATAAAAATATAGAATAGAAGAGACCATAATAATATTAGTCGGATGCGACCCTTATCACCTTAATAAATAAATACTTAGAACCATGTGAAAAAGACCAAATAAAAGAGAAAAAAATTAGGTGGTAGAAAACAAAGAAGATAGAGTAGAGGTGGATTAATTAAATTTGTGTCATTTTGTAGGGTGGTACCTTAAGCCTTCCGTCGGCCGTTTTGTTGTCATCGTCTACAGACGCAACAGTTGCAACTCTGTAAGAGTCCGTGCGGCCGTGCTAGATTACAAAATAAGTAAGTTTAATTCAAATGCTTCTGGTTACAAAAAATAATAATAATAAAAAAAACACAAAATATCAAAAAAAAAAATAAATAAATAAAGTAAAAAAAAAACTATTATATAAAACAAACAATAATATAAACAAAAAAATATAAGTCTATTATTAATTGAATTAGTCTAATAAAAAAAAAAATCTTCAAACCCAAATGCGTATTTGTTTGGCCTTAAAAATGTAGTCCGGAAAGAATAAAAAAATAACGTAACAAAAGGCGTAAAAAAATCATAATGGTATTTAATTTGCATCAATTAAAAATAAGTAAGCACGTAAAAATAGGTTAAAACTGTTTTTCTGTTCGTAGATACTAGATAAAACGATCCTTTATATTTATTTACTTGTTTTATTCTACTGTTTATTTATTTTCATGTATTATTTATTTTATTAAAGGTACGTTTTCCAAGACGCGACTCCAGCGATAGACGCTGAGCGATAATCGCTGAGCGACAGTCGCCCAGCGATAGTCGCTGGCACAAAAATGATAGGTGTTTTCCTACACGCGTCTCCAGCGACTATGCAACATATCAGTTGGTAACTAGCAGTAGATGCGAACACGGTAGTTTTTAATTTAATTATGAGTTTTAAGAAAATACTTCTTATTACATGTAATTAATTCTCACTTTTCGTGGTTACTGAAACAATAAATATAAAAGGGACAAACCAACAATCTACGTAAATAAATATTCTGATAAAATAAATAAACTGATATTTAGTTACTTGATTTATTAAAATAACAATTTTTATATATACGTTTTTAATTTAATTACGTTTAGTTTGTTTTTAATTTAAAGACTGTATGATAACCTAAAGTANAAGATTTGTTGTTTTTGCTGTTGAATTGGCAGGAGTCGGTGAACAGAGTGAGACTGCAGGCTCAAGCGGTTCAAATTTCAACACAGTCTAAAGAGATCGCCGATCTGAGGAAACAAGTCGACGAGTGGGAAGAGAAGTTCAGAGAACTCAGTGCAATAGTATTAAAGCAGGCCGCACCCGATTCAAAAGACAAAATTTCATCTTCAGCTAAAATCACTCCGGACTCACAGCAAGGTAATTCTATTATTTTATTATTAGAATTTCGATGAAAAAATCATTTACCTTTGTAATACTGATAAATTAAAAACAAGTATTTACCCCCACTTTACTGGGATAAGTTATAGAACATTTGTTTTGATTTAATAATGGTTCGAGTACGAGGGTGGATCAAATATAAACAGGACTTTGATCTCTGAGAACCAACGGTTGACTGGGGCGGGACATCGCTTCTAGGGTGTTTAGGTGGGGTCGTTAGAAGGGGCCAGAGGTGGTCGTCTCCCCATTTAAGACCGTTTACCAGTAGCACTCGCGATTTCTGAGCAACAGGTGCCCCCCTTCTATTGCGCAACGCGTTATTATATGAGAAACAAGATCGTCGTCTTGGAGCAGCATTACAGATGAGAACATTTGTGCGGTTCGAGACATTACTGAAGGTGATCAATGTGTGGCTGTCTCCAAATGTCTGCACAGGGATAAGTTATGGGAGCTGCCATCCAGACAGTCACACGTCCATCACCTTTAATAATGTCACGAACCGCAAGAATGTTCTTATCTGTAATGCTGCTCCGGGGACGACCATCGTGTTTCTCATTCTCTACGCGTTCTCTTCCCTCCTGAAACTCTTTGTGCCAGACAAACACACGGGTCCTCGAGAGGGTTTCGTCCCCGAACTGTGCAGTCAACCTTTGGAAAATTTCCGAAGGTTTGACTCCTTCACAGGCAAGAAATTTTATACTGGTAATAACGCGTTGTGCAATAGAGGGGGGCACCTGTTGCTCAGACATCGCGAGCGCTACTGGAGAAAGGTTGTAAAGGGGGAGACGACCCCCTCTGGCCCCTTCTAATGACCCCACCTAAACACCCTAGAAGCGATGTCCCGCCCCCATCAACCGTTAGTGCTCAGAGATCATAGTCCCGTTTTTATATTTGATCCACCCTCGTAACTATTAAGATAAAGGAATATTAAATATAAAACTGCCCCAGGAATCTTAATCTCTTAGGGAGACCTTGAGACTTCTGTTGGGTAGACTATTGTTTAGAACCAGGGGGGGGCCCTTAAGTAAAAAACTGCCGAACAGTAATTATACATAAGAAAGAACTCAAAAATCCAAATATTATTAACGTACAACATAAAAAATGTACCGTTTTCAGCAGAAGATTGTAGAAAGGTTGTCAAATTAGATCTATATTTTAAGTACTGAAAATATCCGTCTACACACTTGAAAATAAAAATTGATTATGAATGGCGTCAATTCAAACCATGCGTCTCTTCAAGACAGAGAGTAGAGTTACGAGTGGGGTTATTGTTGAGTATAATGAGTAGATTTTTCTTTCATCGTGCATTTAAATAATTTAATAATTGTGTTGATCGGCAGGCCGGTTGTGTAGTGTTTCAAACAATAATACCCAGCAAAGCAATTTAACATCTTCGCTCTACCAGCTAAATCCTTCGTAGACTCATCAAAGCTTCTAATTTCTCACTCATAAAAAGTGCTTTGAAAAAAAATTGTAATAAACTTTTTGGTATGCGAATAATTAATGAAATGTTTAATGATTTACTAAAGGTAAATCACTACAACAGTGTTAAAAAAGTTTTAACAATTTTTTATTTTTTATTTTATTATAAATCGGTGCTATCGGATGCTATTTAAATCATCCAGGCAGATATAATGTAAATAGCATTGAAAGGTGAAGAAGCTATATAATTTCGGCAGAATTTATAACTGCTTTCATTTACTGGCATAATCATAAAAGATTGCCAAGACGAGACAAAGCTTTTGGCGTTACTTTGTATTCTTTATTCGATACTAAAGAATTATCTACTGTCAATTTAAAAAAACCAAAAAAAAACCTTTTAATCAAATAATAATCGTTAAAAACAATACATAAAAAAAATCCAGTTTATTCTGTTTACTTTTAAGAAAAAAATCCACTATTAACAATAATCTTTCTTTAAATAGTTTCGCCTCTATCAGTTTCTAAATAGAAGATTACAATTTTCAATTCGAAAGTTTATTAAAAAAAATCTTGTGGAAATTATACCGTAAACAAAAGTTTTATACAGAAATAATTGATTATATTGTCAAGATACTATTAATGGCGTTTGTATACAATGGATTTTTTCGACGGGCCTTCAACCTCGACAACAATTATATATTTAACACACGAAGAGATAAGAGCAGGCAAGGCTCGAACATTCTTATTGATCCAGTTCAAAAGAAAAAGCTTTCGACGCAGAATAGTAACTAAAGTCAAAACCGAGAATGAAAAGAAACTGTCTAAACGGAATAGTATCGGTATGTACACAAGCCTAGTCCACAATATAATTATTTATAAAAGATAAAAAAAAGCGGACAACAATGATGTTATTTCTCATTGAGATTTCAGGTGTGATTGCTTCAAGCGTAAAACACACTCAGTACTTACGCTTTTGTACGTTTCGTCAAGTGAAAACCACAACGGCTATAGATAACTTAATCACCCTAGTCGATCTTCTCATTTATTATTTTAATAGAAATAATTATAACAGCCGAACCTGAGCCAAACTAATTATAAGGCAGATACTAGTATCGGAACACGTGAATAAGCCTTGTTCGTCGGGTGGTAGTTAGTTGCGACACCCCGATGTAATGTCGCATCGAGGCGGCGAAGATCGACAGCGACAAACAGGCAGAACGAGGGGAAGCCGGACGGACAAGGGGGCAATGCCCTCTCTTACTGCCCCTCACTTGACAGTGTGCCCTACTTGGATTCCTACGGGTAAATATAGCCGAGAACCTTACAAACCCACTGGGACAATTACTAGATCCCCCACCTGACTCGGGCAATCAGTCGCACCCGGAGATGCCGGCACCGGGACTAGGCCCTACGACCTAAAGCCTCGTTTACACGCTCATATCTCTCACGATAGAACAGCGATGTGAGTGACCGCGATACTGCAGTCGCGGTATACGTGCAATCGACGTTTTAACATGGGTCTTGATAACATGTCAAAAGAATTTGTTTTAAATATTTATAGAATATTGAATATTTAGATAGCAGTAAACAAAAAAATGTGAGGTATAGAATACGGAGCAAGCAGTCAGCTCGATACTAGGCGAAATATTTCTTGTGACTACCGCAAGAGTACCTACTCTACGATGTCTGATAGTATTTTAAAAAACACTATCTCGTCTGACGAGTTAGTGTGGTAGATGATGGTTGCATCGCGACAAAATCTTTTACGTCGTCTACACTGTGATAGCCGACGCCGTAGTTGCTATCACGATAGCATCTATCTCGTCAACTATGACCGCGTAAACGGGGATTACCGTCAAATAACTGATTTGGGACAAGTCAGTGCAGGACCACACATGTGTGTCTGATAAACCCTGTCTGTCTTCTCACTTGATCGTTCTGGTTCACTGTTCTAAAGGAAGGATTACACGCTACGATAAATGCTAGCAATTTATTGTAACAACGGAATCCTCACGATTTATCGTCGCGTGTAACCCTGCCTTAAGTAGACAATACTAAAGGACATTAAAATAAAAGAATTTCGAATGCCGCGTAAACATACGGTATCAAAACGGACGACGTCACATATATCGTGTTAACGTTACGTTACTTTCCGTCAGAAATAGACGGTTAGGTGTTCGCTCGACGTCCGATTTCCCGTCGTACCGGGGAGCATCAAGGTGACCGTTGACGCAGACAGAAGGAAATTATAAATTTAAGCGAAGCATTGTGCCAAACATCTAAAAATACAGCTTTGCGGCATCTAACCCACTTATAGAACTGGGTACACTAGAAGGCGGAGTGTATTCATCTGGAATGTATTTATATTTCGATTAAAACAAGTTCGGTCTGTTCATTAAATACATCGGTTGACTTGGTAATCTCGGCGTTCATTGACATGAAAATATAAATATAGATACTACGATGACAGACTTGCCACAGCGAGCGAAGTCTGTCTCTCAATCGAAATGTCTACATCAACAGAAATGACGAATCTCAGAGGCACCGAGTATTTCGGGCCGGTGCAACACGTACCAACTATTTATGTGCATACATTATGTTGTTACGACATCTCAATGTCATGTCATGTAGGTCGTTTTTCGTATTGATATTTAGATATGAGATTTAAAGGCATTTTATCGGTAAAGAATATAAGTTTGTTTTATTTGCCAACCTTTAGCTCGTAACGATATATAAAATCCAAATAGCACTAATTGCCTGACTCGTCATGATATCTTTGGAACTACTGGACCTATGACCATGGAATTTTGTACGTAGGTTTCTCTTATCCCCTAGGTGCTCGCTAGAAATTGTTTTCACAGTCCGCTACATTGATTCAAGATGGCAGCCGTTTATATGCGAAATTCGAAGATATCTCCGCAACTAATTGTGCAAGAACTTTAAAATTTTGATGTTATCTCCCTTTTACGACACAATCAAGTTTAAACTTAGAACGTAGGCTGACGCGGATCGTCGTAATGACGGTAATCCAGCAAGTATACAATGATTTACTTTTTAAAACGTCTCTAAGATGTAGCTAATATGCTGTTTGTTCATCGCATTCCAAAACATATAACTGAGATAGTGACCGTTATATACTTTTTAACTCTCTAACGAGGCAAAAAACATTACCTAAAGTAGTTCAATTAGCTTTTTTTAAATATTTTTGGAACTTCCGTATTATATCGTGCCTCCCAGAGGCCAGAGACCAACAAAATAGAACGGTGAAATTCATTAAACTCAATTTTATTTAAAGCTTTCTATAAAATTAGGATAGATTACAATTATGCAATGACTCATTTCATCGCCTAAATCTGGCACTTTAATCAGCATAGTTGTTAAGGAAAACAAAGCTATATTATAGAATTTTATTTATAAAAAAAAGGTCCGAACGGACAGAAATCCTTGAAAACGATGACTAAACCGATAACTGATAGCATGTCACCTAGAACCGATAAATGTCCCAGTCTAAAACATTTATGTTTTAATGACCGACCGTACATTATTTAAATTGTCTAAAAGAAGTTCCGAAGAAATACATCGAATACGAGAGAAAAGTCGTAAACTAAGAAAATTAAAATTTACAACTGGAAAAATAATTTATAAATACAACTTTATCGTTTTGAGGTAGGTAACATAAGCGATAAACTGATCTAAACCATATTAAAGAAAATACATAGCTTATAATTCGTGATAGATATATAGCTATAAGTAATTTATAAATACAACTTTAACGGTTAAAATTTGTATTGCTTTTTATTTATTTAAACGTTTGATCGAAAACTCATTTAAAGAGAATTGAAAGACAGCTAATATTCAAGTATATTTTTTCTTTAAAGACTAGCAGAATGAACAGATTTGAAAAAGATACAAATGTAATGTATACATGAAAACAAATATTACAGATATAGTATTGATATAATATCTTTCAATATTATACCATTGCAGTATTGCAGGATACTAAATATAGTAACCATACTGTTTGTAAAACTACGTTAAATTACTTCATTGATAAGGTCGATGGTATTTGTTTAGATACGGAGACGGCTTTTTCCTATAATTAAGCAAACAAGAGCAAAACAATACTTTAGAGTAATATACAAAAGTAATAGGATTTAAAAAATATCGTTTTTGAGTTATTGCTAGGTTTAAATATACCTACTACATTTGATTATCTAAAAATAAATTTTTAACTATTGAAGGTGGATTTCATTCGTGGATTTTAGGAATGTTACATACACATTTAAAACAAAAAAAAAAACGATTTTGCACATAGATTTCCACAACTACGACATTTTTATTGAGGTAATTCGTTTGATATAAGTTAAAACTGCTCGATGTATTGAAAAAATCTCCCTCGTAGGGTTCGCACCTCACCGCCTCACTTTAAGACGATATTTGTCGCCTTAAAATATAGTAGGAGGCTATGAAACCACCGTAAAAATTTTAAAAGATGAGAGTTTTGACTCTCATCACTTCTTTGGAAGTGCAAACTATAAGAAAGATCATTTATAAGGCGTCAAGAGTACACGGTATACTAAAACACATATCGTCGTATGACAACGATGGAGAAAAGGTACCGAATCGTCCATGTATGTCCTCGATTCAGAAATAAAAACAAAAACATTTACTTATGGCTTAAGCACGACGATAGGCGTGGTTTTTTGGCGCATGCTCAATTATATATAGACACGGGAGGCAAACCTCGTTGAATGGAGAGAAGGTACACGGTATACTAAAACACATAAGTCAAAATATCGTTGTATAACAATGGTGTAGAGAAGGTACCGAATCGTCCATGTATGTCCTCGATTCAGATATAAAAACAAAAACATTTACCTATGCCTTAAGCACGACAATAGGCGTGGTTTTTTGGCGCATGCTCAATTATATAGACACGGGAGGCAAACCTCGTTGAATGGAGAGAAGGCCTGACACCTATTCACCTCGGCGCCGGGACAGGCGGTCACGGCTTTCAATGCTCGGCCTCGGTCCATACCTGTGCACTATTGTAGTAGTGCAGTAGGTACGGACCGAGCACGTGAACTACTACAGACTACGGTAGTGCATCCATTGCAGAACAGGAGGACGTACGTTTCGAACGCCCGGTTGTGAATCGGTTACTACCCTATTTCAAATGGAATCCAAGTGAAAGAGTAAACCGAGTTCCATTCAGTCTGAAAAGCAAATCCGAGGTCACAGATGCTCTGAGTGAGGATGTACGAATAGCACGTTAAAAGTATTCCGTCTCGCCCCACTACAAACAGCTCTTGCCCTCTTGTCATGTAGGCGTGGATAGAATGCCCGACGGCAAATGAGATATTTCAAATAACCGGATTTTAACATTCCAGTAATGTCGTGCTGTAAGACTGTGCAGCAAACCTGTAAATAGTCTATAATTTTAATAGCCTCGGCTTACACAACCGAAAGCTATTTTTATTCCGATAAACATTGACGTTAACGATACATTAACGATACTAATCGCCTAGGTATTGTCGCCTTGAAAACCATAACAAGGCAAGCCCCCGAATACACCAGTCAAGCTATATTCTCTAACAAAATGCAAACAAGGGCCTTCGAATTAAGTTATTTATATTTTAGGATACCACTAATACTCTGTTAACTGTTTCTACAGTAATATTCGATCGGAATGTTTAAATCTCGGATTTATTTAAAATAATTTGATAAACGAAACCACGTTTAAGCTTCCGTCAAGACAAAAAAACAACGTGCGTAGACGAGTTTCGTCAAACATAAATAACCGAGGACTATTATTAATTTGTTAATTTATCGTACGAATTATGTTTCGAGGATATAAAAGGAGACTGGATAACAATAGGGCGACAACCACCGTGGCGGACAAGTAGGGAGACTTATAAATTAAAATGGAATATAACAAATGCAACCGGTTTCATTTATGCTGATGCAAATGAGAAATCGACGAAGGCGATTTAGTCGACGTGCTAACGACCGATTAGGTTAACAGCGTCCAAAACATAATGTAAGATAACAAAACCCCTTGCTGAAAGTTCAAGATAGTCTCGTGCTGAGGGGAGTGTCACATCCCTCAAGACGTTGCTGCAAACCAAAAGAGCCATTGGAAATTTAAGCATTCGTGATAAAATAGACAAAATAGCAGACTATATTTTTCCAAGAGCCAGAGCATTGATAAGATGGAACGACTTGTTATTAATTAATGCATAGGTGAGAGTATAAGATGGAATGGTACTAAGCTGACTCTAGTGCTAACCTTGAGATAGAAGAGGGGTCTGACAAGGACTGGCCACGCAACCTCTATTCCTAAGACTTGCATATCCTCCTCAATCCTTGACTGAACCTTATCCAGCCAACTTCATTACCATTGTATTATTATCACATTATACACATCTGAATCTTCGACGAGTTAAGTCGGAGTTAACCTCGAATTTATAAACGTGTTTTTATTATTTTAATAAAATTACTACATCCTTCGTATAAAAAAATCTAAATAAAACCGGAGCCATTATAACTATGGCGATTTTGAATACGTCGAATATAGAGAAGAAAAGTCAAACGTCACCCACGGCTTTTAGTATTCGGTAAGAACTTGCCAAAATCGTCCACCAGTTGGAACGCACCTAAATTTAGCTGTTAATCCGCTTCTCTTTTCATACTTTGCGTTTGTCTTTTTTGGTTTATTTTTTAGGTCGTTTTTAATTTTATTTTTTAGAGAAGCGCCTTCGCAAGATAATCCGTCTTTGGCCGACATCCAATGACAGGTTTCTTAAAACATTTATTGCAAGGGTCAGTAACGTCGACGACCGGCAGCTTTGTAAGAGATTAAAATTCTTCAGCCTTTTTCGTGTGAGAAAAAAGCCGATGTGGAGGACAAGCCTTAAAGGTTAAATATTCTTTTTACACCATCATTTAATATATATATAGTGACCAGCAGTACGAGAACGTCCAAGAATTTAGTTTCTATTATTGCTTTCCTACACTACTTTGTATGAATTACAACAAAGGAGAACATACTTAATGTAAGAGAACTTGTATTTTATAATATAATATCTGTAAACAACCTATGCTTTCTGCGTAAGTAACTTTATTTCTTTACTTTACAATCCGGTTTCCAGCAGTATTCGAAGCACGTATAATTGCCGGTGCTTTTCTTTGTAAAGGTTCTGCAAGTTTAATTAAAGCTTTATAAATAAAATTTTGCAAACACGAATAATTAAAATTAGGGAATAGAGGAATATAAATGTGAATCGGGGGAAAAGTTATAAATAACAAAAGTGTATATGGGAATGTCATTCCGTACTAGAGTAAGGAACGGACCGGACAATAGGTCCACTGTTCTGTGGAAACGTCGGACTCGCGGTAGAAGGGGGAGGAGGGAGTCCGAAATAAAGTGGAGAAAAGCCGGGGAGGCGCTGAAAAGGGTATTAAAACGGGAGGTTATCTGCAGGGTTGGAACGGGAGAGTGACTCGGTGCCAGTATTCCAAGGTTAGGTCCAACCTAAAGTGGGTGAAGGTAGCCGGCCTAGCGGGTTAGACAAGGTGAAACACAGGCAGTGTGGCGTCGCCGTCCCGTAGTACATTCGCCTTCCACACCGAACCAGTCTCGCCTCGCTTACTACCTCCCGACAGGTTCTTTCTCATCCGATCTCCGTTCTACTCGACGTGTACTCACAAATATCCCACTCGGACACTAGGTCCAGCCTTCGACACTTGTCAAACCCAATGTTACCAGTCCGTAGGTACCATATACATTTGCCGTCGATTAACCTAGCCACATTTTAATAACTAAATCAAGCCGAGTAAAGTACGTACTGACACCTTAAAAGGGACAAGCAAGTTGAAAATCCGCTTTATGAAGTAATCGATTTGTTTCGAATAAATATTATATAATCTTCCAAGAACAACAAGTTATTCACTAAGACGAGGCTGTAAATCGAATAGATTTGTCCGTGTGATAAGTTTATATCGAAACCTTAATAGGACATAAAGTCGCCTTAGAAGCAATTAAAAATCCGACTCGTAACCGATGTTCAAATGAAATAAGTTATACACTACAAAGTGACCTTATTCCACATAAGATTAAGTAAGAATAATTCGAAAGATATAAATAATTATGATAATTAAAAACATGAATTATTTACTTTATTTTATTACACGATACGAAACTTGGATCCGACCGACAAGCCGTGATTTCGGTCGGCTGAGGTCGGCACAATGCAAGCTGGAAACTAGAAATGCCTGGATAACATGGTGAATGAAATAATTCAACGAAAACTCGACACTTTCCAATGCATTTACGAGTACCCTTTCTTTTCTCACCCTTCTTATGAGAAGACTCTGATGAAAGAGTTCTCGTATGCCATACACTCCTTAAAAGCAAGGACCGAGTTAGAAATCCCAAGGGGCCGTCGCCCCTTATGAAATATTTGTATTTACGACCGAAATTCCAAAGAAAAATCTCGAATGGATCCGTCGACAGGAAACACTATGTGACGGTCCAAGGCCTGGTTTCGAGATGCGTAATACAATTAACATAAAACAAATATAAGGCCCCGAATCGAAAGATAACGAGGCACGGGACAAAAATCAATAACAATAAATCGGCCTCAATTCCACTAATAACTACGTAAATAAATAAACAATAATAACAAGGGTATAGTGTTTAACTGACGGAATGTTTTTAATTCTAAAGTAAACATAATTTAAATTCTATCTCACTGAGAAAACATTTCTAGTCAATTAAAAAAAATCCAAACAGGTATATTGCAGGATCAACTTTCGCTGTCAGTTAACTTGATTCGAAGCCGCCCCAATTAATTACAAACAGGTAGAATGAAAAAAACGTAACCTACTCTAAACATCAACATCCAAAAACCAATGAGAGTTAAATGAATACTTAAAAGTTTTTTCCCTAACAATTGACATGGAGGAAGGGTGACTGAAGGAAGGTGAGGGTAGACTGTAGGGCCTACAGTGTAGGCAGTCAAGCGATAAGCCGTGTGACCCAGCTAGTTCTGTCGGTCAGCTGTAGGCAGCAGATAAGCCGTGTGACCCAGCTAGTTCTGTCGGTCAGCTGTAGGCAGCAGATAAGCCGTGTGACCCAGCTAGTTCTGTCGGTCAGCTGTAGGCAGCAGATAAGCCGTGTGACCCAGCTAGTTCTGTCGGTCAGCTGTAGGCAGCAGATAAGCCGTGTGACCCAGCTAGTTCTGTCGGTCAGCTGTAGGCAGCAGATAAGCCGTGTGACCCAGCTAGTTCTGTCGGTCAGCTGTAGGCAGCAGATAAGCCGTGTGACCCAGCTAGTTCTGTCGGTCAGCTGTAGGCAGCAGATAAGCCGTGTGACCCAGCTAGTTCTGTCGGTCAGCTGTAGGCAGCAGATAAGCCGTGTGACCCAGCTAGTTCTGTCGGTCAGCTGTAGGCAGCAGATAAGCCGTGTGACCCAGCTAGTTCTGTCGGTCAGCTGTAGGCAGCAGATAAGCCGTGTGACCCAGCTAGTTCTGTCGGTCAGCTGTAGGCAGCAGATAAGCCGTGTGACCCAGCTAGTTCTGTCGGTCAGCTGTAGGCAGCAGATAAGCCGTGTGACCCAGCTAGTTCTGTCGGTCAGCTGTAGGCAGCAGATAAGCCGTGTGACCCAGCTAGTTCTGTCGGTCAGCTGTAGGCAGCAGATAAGCCGTGTGACCCAGCTAGTTCTGTCGGTCAGCTGTAGGCAGCAGATAAGCCGTGTGACCCAGCTAGTTCTGTCGGTCAGCTGTAGGCAGCAGATAAGCCGTGTGACCCAGCTAGTTCTGTCGGTCAGCTGTAGGCAGCAGATAAGCCGTGTGACCCAGCTAGTTCTGTCGGTCAGCTGTAGGCAGCAGATAAGCCGTGTGACCCAGCTAGTTCTGTCGGTCAGCTGTAGGCAGCAGATAAGCCGTGTGACCCAGCTAGTTCTGTCGGTCAGCTGTAGGCAGCAGATAAGCCGTGTGACCCAGCTAGTTCTGTCGGTCAGCTGTAGGCAGCAGATAAGCCGTGTGACCCAGCTAGTTCTGTCGGTCAGCTGTAGGCAGCAGATAAGCCGTGTGACCCAGCTAGTTCTGTCGGTCAGCTGTAGGCAGCAGATAAGCCGTGTGACCCAGCTAGTTCTGTCGGTCAGCTGTAGGCAGCAGATAAGCCGTGTGACCCAGCTAGTTCTGTCGGTCAGCTGTAGGCAGCAGATAAGCCGTGTGACCCAGCTAGTTCTGTCGGTCAGCTGTAGGCAGCAGATAAGCCGTGTGACCCAGCTAGTTCTGTCGGTCAGCTGTAGGCAGCAGATAAGCCGTGTGACCCAGCTAGTTCTGTCGGTCAGCTGTAGGCAGCAGATAAGCCGTGTGACCCAGCTAGTTCTGTCGGTCAGCTGTAGGCAGCAGATAAGCCGTGTGACCCAGCTAGTTCTGTCGGTCAGCTGTAGGCAGCAGATAAGCCGTGTGACCCAGCTAGTTCTGTCGGTCAGCTGTAGGCAGCAGATAAGCCGTGTGACCCAGCTAGTTCTGTCGGTCAGCTGTAGGCAGCAGATAAGCCGTGTGACCCAGCTAGTTCTGTCGGTCAGCTGTAGGCAGCAGATAAGCCGTGTGACCCAGCTAGTTCTGTCGGTCAGCTGTAGGCAGCAGATAAGCCGTGTGACCCAGCTAGTTCTGTCGGTCAGCTGTAGGCAGCAGATAAGCCGTGTGACCCAGCTAGTTCTGTCGGTCAGCTGTAGGCAGCAGATAAGCCGTGTGACCCAGCTAGTTCTGTCGGTCAGCTGTAGGCAGCAGATAAGCCGTGTGACCCAGCTAGTTCTGTCGGTCAGCTGTAGGCAGCAGATAAGCCGTGTGACCCAGCTAGTTCTGTCGGTCAGCTGTAGGCAGCAGATAAGCCGTGTGACCCAGCTAGTTCTGTCGGTCAGCTGTAGGCAGCAGATAAGCCGTGTGACCCAGCTAGTTCTGTCGGTCAGCTGTAGGCAGCAGATAAGCCGTGTGACCCAGCTAGTTCTGTCGGTCAGCTGTAGGCAGCAGATAAGCCGTGTGACCCAGCTAGTTCTGTCGGTCAGCTGTAGGCAGCAGATAAGCCGTGTGACCCAGCTAGTTCTGTCGGTCAGCTGTAGGCAGCAGATAAGCCGTGTGACCCAGCTAGTTCTGTCGGTCAGCTGTAGGCAGCAGATAAGCCGTGTGACCCAGCTAGTTCTGTCGGTCAGCTGTAGGCAGCAGATAAGCCGTGTGACCCAGCTAGTTCTGTCGGTCAGCTGTAGGCAGCAGATAAGCCGTGTGACCCAGCTAGTTCTGTCGGTCAGCTGTAGGCAGCAGATAAGCCGTGTGACCCAGCTAGTTCTGTCGGTCAGCTGTAGGCAGCAGATAAGCCGTGTGACCCAGCTAGTTCTGTCGGTCAGCTGTAGGCAGCAGATAAGCCGTGTGACCCAGCTAGTTCTGTCGGTCAGCTGTAGGCAGCAGATAAGCCGTGTGACCCAGCTAGTTCTGTCGGTCAGCTGTAGGCAGCAGATAAGCCGTGTGACCCAGCTAGTTCTGTCGGTCAGCTGTAGGCAGCAGATAAGCCGTGTGACCCAGCTAGTTCTGTCGGTCAGCTGTAGGCAGCAGATAAGCCGTGTGACCCAGCTAGTTCTGTCGGTCAGCTGTAGGCAGCAGATAAGCCGTGTGACCCAGCTAGTTCTGTCGGTCAGCTGTAGGCAGCAGATAAGCCGTGTGACCCAGCTAGTTCTGTCGGTCAGCTGTAGGCAGCAGATAAGCCGTGTGACCCAGCTAGTTCTGTCGGTCAGCTGTAGGCAGCAGATAAGCCGTGTGACCCAGCTAGTTCTGTCGGTCAGCTGTAGGCAGCAGATAAGCCGTGTGACCCAGCTAGTTCTGTCGGTCAGCTGTAGGCAGCAGATAAGCCGTGTGACCCAGCTAGTTCTGTCGGTCAGCTGTAGGCAGCAGATAAGCCGTGTGACCCAGCTAGTTCTGTCGGTCAGCTGTAGGCAGCAGATAAGCCGTGTGACCCAGCTAGTTCTGTCGGTCAGCTGTAGGCAGCAGATAAGCCGTGTGACCCAGCTAGTTCTGTCGGTCAGCTGTAGGCAGCAGATAAGCCGTGTGACCCAGCTAGTTCTGTCGGTCAGCTGTAGGCAGCAGATAAGCCGTGTGACCCAGCTAGTTCTGTCGGTCAGCTGTAGGCAGCAGATAAGCCGTGTGACCCAGCTAGTTCTGTCGGTCAGCTGTAGGCAGCAGATAAGCCGTGTGACCCAGCTAGTTCTGTCGGTCAGCTGTAGGCAGCAGATAAGCCGTGTGACCCAGCTAGTTCTGTCGGTCAGCTGTAGGCAGCAGATAAGCCGTGTGACCCAGCTAGTTCTGTCGGTCAGCTGTAGGCAGCAGATAAGCCGTGTGACCCAGCTAGTTCTGTCGGTCAGCTGTAGGCAGCAGATAAGCCGTGTGACCCAGCTAGTTCTGTCGGTCAGCTGTAGGCAGCAGATAAGCCGTGTGACCCAGCTAGTTCTGTCGGTCAGCTGTAGGCAGCAGATAAGCCGTGTGACCCAGCTAGTTCTGTCGGTCAGCTGTAGGCAGCAGATAAGCCGTGTGACCCAGCTAGTTCTGTCGGTCAGCTGTAGGCAGCAGATAAGCCGTGTGACCCAGCTAGTTCTGTCGGTCAGCTGTAGGCAGCAGATAAGCCGTGTGACCCAGCTAGTTCTGTCGGTCAGCTGTAGGCAGCAGATAAGCCGTGTGACCCAGCTAGTTCTGTCGGTCAGCTGTAGGCAGCAGATAAGCCGTGTGACCCAGCTAGTTCTGTCGGTCAGCTGTAGGCAGCAGATAAGCCGTGTGACCCAGCTAGTTCTGTCGGTCAGCTGTAGGCAGCAGATAAGCCGTGTGACCCAGCTAGTTCTGTCGGTCAGCTGTAGGCAGCAGATAAGCCGTGTGACCCAGCTAGTTCTGTCGGTCAGCTGTAGGCAGCAGATAAGCCGTGTGACCCAGCTAGTTCTGTCGGTCAGCTGTAGGCAGCAGATAAGCCGTGTGACCCAGCTAGTTCTGTCGGTCAGCTGTAGGCAGCAGATAAGCCGTGTGACCCAGCTAGTTCTGTCGGTCAGCTGTAGGCAGCAGATAAGCCGTGTGACCCAGCTAGTTCTGTCGGTCAGCTGTAGGCAGCAGATAAGCCGTGTGACCCAGCTAGTTCTGTCGGTCAGCTGTAGGCAGCAGATAAGCCGTGTGACCCAGCTAGTTCTGTCGGTCAGCTGTAGGCAGCAGATAAGCCGTGTGACCCAGCTAGTTCTGTCGGTCAGCTGTAGGCAGCAGATAAGCCGTGTGACCCAGCTAGTTCTGTCGGTCAGCTGTAGGCAGCAGATAAGCCGTGTGACCCAGCTAGTTCTGTCGGTCAGCTGTAGGCAGCAGATAAGCCGTGTGACCCAGCTAGTTCTGTCGGTCAGCTGTAGGCAGCAGATAAGCCGTGTGACCCAGCTAGTTCTGTCGGTCAGCTGTAGGCAGCAGATAAGCCGTGTGACCCAGCTAGTTCTGTCGGTCAGCTGTAGGCAGCAGATAAGCCGTGTGACCCAGCTAGTTCTGTCGGTCAGCTGTAGGCAGCAGATAAGCCGTGTGACCCAGCTAGTTCTGTCGGTCAGCTGTAGGCAGCAGATAAGCCGTGTGACCCAGCTAGTTCTGTCGGTCAGCTGTAGGCAGCAGATAAGCCGTGTGACCCAGCTAGTTCTGTCGGTCAGCTGTAGGCAGCAGATAAGCCGTGTGACCCAGCTAGTTCTGTCGGTCAGCTGTAGGCAGCAGATAAGCCGTGTGACCCAGCTAGTTCTGTCGGTCAGCTGTAGGCAGCAGATAAGCCGTGTGACCCAGCTAGTTCTGTCGGTCAGCTGTAGGCAGCAGATAAGCCGTGTGACCCAGCTAGTTCTGTCGGTCAGCTGTAGGCAGCAGATAAGCCGTGTGACCCAGCTAGTTCTGTCGGTCAGCTGTAGGCAGCAGATAAGCCGTGTGACCCAGCTAGTTCTGTCGGTCAGCTGTAGGCAGCAGATAAGCCGTGTGACCCAGCTAGTTCTGTCGGTCAGCTGTAGGCAGCAGATAAGCCGTGTGACCCAGCTAGTTCTGTCGGTCAGCTGTAGGCAGCAGATAAGCCGTGTGACCCAGCTAGTTCTGTCGGTCAGCTGTAGGCAGCAGATAAGCCGTGTGACCCAGCTAGTTCTGTCGGTCAGCTGTAGGCAGCAGATAAGCCGTGTGACCCAGCTAGTTCTGTCGGTCAGCTGTAGGCAGCAGATAAGCCGTGTGACCCAGCTAGTTCTGTCGGTCAGCTGTAGGCAGCAGATAAGCCGTGTGACCCAGCTAGTTCTGTCGGTCAGCTGTAGGCAGCAGATAAGCCGTGTGACCCAGCTAGTTCTGTCGGTCAGCTGTAGGCAGCAGATAAGCCGTGTGACCCAGCTAGTTCTGTCGGTCAGCTGTAGGCAGCAGATAAGCCGTGTGACCCAGCTAGTTCTGTCGGTCAGCTGTAGGCAGCAGATAAGCCGTGTGACCCAGCTAGTTCTGTCGGTCAGCTGTAGGCAGCAGATAAGCCGTGTGACCCAGCTAGTTCTGTCGGTCAGCTGTAGGCAGCAGATAAGCCGTGTGACCCAGCTAGTTCTGTCGGTCAGCTGTAGGCAGCAGATAAGCCGTGTGACCCAGCTAGTTCTGTCGGTCAGCTNGACGAACCACTCGTTCGAACCTTGCAATTAGGCCATCACTTAGGCCCTTTGTACGCCCCGCGGTAGAGAATTCCAGCCACTTCACACATCATACATATGTACATTGTACCGCCGAAGCGAGTATGATGTGATCAATAGTGAGCCACATAAATCAGAGTGTCACGCCAAGGAATCGAACCCCATATCGTTCCACTCAATGATTCAGTGATGGCCGAGCAGAGGTGGTTTAACCGCCGCGGCTACGCTACCTCTCACACTTTTCTATACTAGATTATTCAATTTTTCATTTTGTTAATACAAGGAGTGATATTTTTTTTTATTTATCGTTACCCTTTCTTTTTTTCATCAAGTCTTAAGGTCATTAAAAGCCATAGAAGCCATAACTTTTAGCTTTTTTTTAGTTTATTTAGCCATAAACTTGTCATTTATCACCTCATTTTCATCTAAATAAGTTTGTAAACTTGAAGCAAACTAGGTAACAATTTATATCATTTTAAAGCTTATTAAATGCGCCGGTTTTACACGACGTCAAATTTATTCGTTTACCATACAAATTAAAAAGTTGTGCTAGCAAGAACGTTGACCAAAAATTTCTTCTTAACCAAAACATTGTATTTAGAAGTATATCAAATTAATTTATTAAGGGTATTATGGGCAAGCAGCATCACACATTTAAAGCAAATTTTATCACCTTTTGAATGGTGAAAACCCCATCTTAATATCTCTTATAGATTTTACGCTATAACGATTTTAATGAGAAAAAGTCAAGGGAAATCGAGATAATTGAAAAATCGATATATCTCGAAAACGAAGGTCAATCAACCATTATGTTATATAACATTTTTTAGTCAGAAATGTGATGTAGAACATCAGGTCTTTCTGTGTTACACCTTATGTGGAACACCCTGTATGTAATTTCTCTTTATATGAGAAAGTCATATGAGACGATACTCGGCTTATGTGTAATTTTAATCATCAAATTAGAACTTGGAATTTTAGGACATTTCATAATCAGNAGACATTTTTTAAAAACCACTTTTTTGGACTCAGGGGACCTCAAAACGTGTAAATCCATTAAAATCTCAAAATCGAATTTTCGCGCCATCACAATATTTTCTCTTTATATGAGAAAGTCATATGAGACGATACTCGGCTTATGTGTAATTTTAATCATCAAATTAGAACTTGGAATTTTAGGACATTTCATAATCAGATTATACTTTTAAAATAACTTTCAGTTAGGTCTTGCACTTTGGAGCGCTACCGATTTTAAGTAATTATCATTGAATCGAAGCCTTTTCTTAGATATTCCTTAAGCATTCAAACGATAAAAAAAAACATCTATATAATTGTTCATATTTTTCTTTGAAATTTATTAAATATACGAGAACAAAATACATAATTGACTTGTCTTCAAAGAATTTAATTTTCTTTTGGGTGCGGAGATATCGATATTTTATCAAAATATTATTGAGGGAAAAAGTGTTGAATGTTAATTACGGTAATAAACTATGCGTTACACAGGTACTGAGCAAACAAGCGCAATGCAATTCGTATGCTTATTTGTGTTGCGTAGCTGTGTCAATTTGATTAAGACAAAATAAGAAACGCTTTGAAGGTAGAATATTATAAAGAATAATCGGATCAAATCCGCGAATAATAGTATTAACAGATATGAAACTTCTTTACTTTGTATGTCAAAGTTAAAAATAAACTTGCTTGGTTTTACTGGGAATTTATAGAACTTACTGATTAAAACTCATAAGACAAAAAATCAAAATCAATTATTTTGCTTTTTAAAAAAAAACACAGTTGCTTAATGTTACATCAAGTGTAATTGGTTCTTCTGGGAATTGATAGAACTTAGTGATTAAAACTCGTAAGAAAAAAAAAGAAACAATTAGTTTGTTATAAAAAAACGCAGTTGCTGAATGATGTTAACTGGGAATTTTTAAAACTTGGTAATTAAAACTGATCAGTTTGCTGTAAAAAAACGTAGAGTAGCCAAATTTTTCCCACCACTTAAGTTCCGTCGTAAGTTGAATGTACGAGTAACTAATAAAGACGATACCGTTCTGATTAAATAGTAGGTATTGCGGTTTAAAAAAAAAAAAAAAAAAAAAAGTTTTCTTAAAGTTCTAATGTTCTTTCTGTAGAATTCCATAATTAGGTTTAAGGAATGGACTTAAGTTCTACCACAAGTTTTTAAAAACTTACGGTAGAACTAAAGTCCGTCCCTTAAACCTTATTAATAAAATAAAACTGATTTCCGAAAAACTCCAATTTACGCACATATTTAAAAAGTTACTCGATGATACTGTTTACTGTTGAATAAAGTTATTCGAGACAAGGGAAATAACGAAGCTTTTATTACACAACCGATAGGGCGGTTTAAAAAAATACCAGACAGTTTAAAGTTAAATCTACAAGGATATGAAAACGGGGAAGTAGACGTGGTGAGGCTACACTGAAATCCTACCGCGGCATTGTGGGGTTTCGTCGCAAGACACCAAGTCGGTGCGGGCTTCAGATATCCCCTTGTACTCTAACAGATTATAACCGCGTACTTATATTATTAACTTATTACTGCGTAACTTAGTTACCTAGAACAAATTCATTGCCAATGGATCATTATCACCCTGAATTAATTATTTAAAATAGATGTCATTCGAGATAAGTAATAGTGGCGTAGCTAGGGCAATCTCCTTTCCCGCGCTTGAACTTTTTGTGGACCCCTCGTCAAAGAAAATTGACGAGTATCCGGTATTCGATTCATAAAATACCGGAATCATGAAATTCTTGTACATATTNCGTCTTATTAAAATTTAAAAAATAGAATAAGAAAAAGAAGATATTTATAGAGAGACGCGTATTATTTACATTTAAAATAGAATAAGAAAAGAAACGAATTTAACCGAGAGAAGATAGAATTATAACTATATTATATAGACGACTAGTTATAAAACTAAGTTATAACCACTAAAAATGTGATTTTTAACGTTCTTAAAAGGACATCTCTTTTACTATTAATGTTGTTCAAAAGCACCTTTTTCTCCGTGGTGGTAAACCACACGCAGTTGTAGTTTTTCACAAATTGCAATATTTGAACAAATTAAAAAAGCCTCCGTTTTTTCTGGTTTCGGAATTAGACGCTTGGCATTATAAAAATAATTCCACAGATAAATAATCTTAAAAGTAACGAAGAATTGAAAAATATAGAAACGTAAGCATGCGCCATACGATAACCTTTTTTTCTCGTAAATAAAAATACACGAGCGTTATTTTATTCACGTAATCTATAATACATGTTTCATTGATACTATAGGAAAATTCTAAAGACATGTGAATACGTAGGCAGTTTTTTTTCTCTCGATATCTACACTTACTGATAAATAGGGGAAATTAAGTCGAGTGTGCTCAGACAAAGCGAATGTCAAGGGGACGACAATATCCAACTATGATAAAAATAAAAATGAGACAATGGGTGTCTAGTTCTATTGAGAATGTTCAGACCTAAGCACTAACTTATCAATAACACTGCCCATTATTAAACACACAATTGCAAATCGCCTAATTTGCAGTTTTACCACTAAAAACTATCCGTCACTCTAACCAGGGGCAAACAAATAACGAGGCTGGGGTGAACGAGGCTCTACTCTACTAATGACCGATATATCAATTAAATATTCGTTATTTTTTTATTAATTTAATATTTTTTAATATAATAACACCTGGCTTGAAAATGTTCATTATTGTGTCTATTAAACCGTAATTTACAGCGACTAACGCATTTTAATGTTTAAAGGAGAAAAGCACAACACATATACAGAAAGTAACAATCAATTTTAATTCTTCTTTCGTTAACTTGAATAAAAAAAATTGGCTGATTCGTATTGTACGTGCCCTCGAAATTTCTTCGAGTGCGACCTCTACCTGGTTTAGATACAGGAGGGTTGTTTCTCTTCAGGAAAAGAGCGTGGCACCGGGAAGCGGTGTGGAGCTGCTATTGAAAATTAAAGGGTACACATAATTAAGGTTTTTAATTTAATATGCGGGATTTTATCACCTAACCTCAAAGTGGTTGCACGTACACTCCGAATTTTCCAAATAATTTTATTCTACTGTTCTTAAACATAAATAATAAATTAAAAATCAATTCTAAAAATGTGATTTTTAACGTTCTTAAAAGGCTTAAAACCAGTCAGACAGCAATTTTCAAGGAGTTACAAGAAAGCAAGAAACTAAAACAACATTAAAGGAAATTAATTAATACGTCGTGTTACCAGGCTATTATAATCATAGTTTGACAAAATCATATCTATTTATGTCTAAGAAGACAAATGTCTATAAGATTACACTAAACGTAGGTTGGCAATTAATAAAGTCAAGTAGACATTTGACTTAGTGAGAATCTAGAAAGCTAAACTTTTTGTCTTGTATTTTTTATTTGAATTCAGTCGATGTGATTTCAAAATTACACTGAAATTTCTTATCGAAAAATAGGTCTTATACGAAAACCCGTATTATTCAATCAATTAGACAAAATTACACATAAAAAAAGAAGTATAATCGACAATAATTACATTATCTGTCACTCACTACTTTTTTTTTAATAATTGAAAAAATATTAAAAGCAATCCTGTCATAAATCTAAAATGAAAACTTATCAAAAATTAATTAGGCTTATTGCTACTTCTAAAATCGAACAAGTATTTGAGAATTAATGAGTGTTTCTTTATAAAAATAATATTGAACAACTCGTAAGTGGGTTACAAGTAAATCGAATTATTATTTTTTTTAAAAAAGAAAATAACAATTATAAGTACCTATATTAAAAAAAGAGATATGAATGGAGAACCGGCGTCGTTTACAATAGTTGTTGATTTGTAAAGTATACAAAAAAAACCTGTATACTATAAATAGATTTGTACATTTCAAAAATAAGTAGTTTATTTTTAATACCATTATTGCTTTTGCAATTTCTACTAAAAAATAATGAATAAGATTATAAAATGAGTATGTTATTTTATATAATATATCCGTTTTAGTTTGTTTTCAGTAAAAGGAAGCTTTCGGGAAATAAAATTCAATAACAGAACTAAAACATAATTATAATACCACAATTGATTAGTATCCACAATCTGATATCATCTTGTGTCAGAGCAACATTTTACAACTCAAGATGCATCCCAGAAGAAACATCCCATAATTATTACAACTATAAATAAATTTAAATTAACAACCTATACACTATTCCACCAAATCGTGTTTTCAACGGTTCATATATTATGATTATGATTATTTCACGGTTCATATATTATGATTATGATTATGTTAAAAAAAGTTAGCTATAAAACATATTTAAAAGGTAAAATGAGTCAACTCAAACGCAGTTTATAAATATAATCTTAAAACAAGTGTGCTTTCGGGTAAAATTATGAACTTTGGTAAGCATTTAAAAAAAAAAATTATACCTAAAATTGCTATTACAGTGTTATATATAAAGGCCCCCATACACGATCAAACATTTTGCGCAAACCTTATGTTGTGCAAATTTATGTCTTACACGTCAAATATCATGTTTGCGCAAACATCAAACTGCCCCAAACACGGTCAAAATTTTTGCGAAAACATTTTGACCGTGTATGAAGGGATTTTAGTGTTCAAAATACACATAGGCTAAACTTGAATAAAAGTGAAATTTATTTAACAAATAATTTGTTTGAATTAATTGGAAGTTTTGTGAAAAGTTTAGTGAAAACATTTTTTAAATCATTTAACTTTAACAGTTATCTTTAAGTTACTTAACATCAGTTAGTTACTTTAACATTAATCTGACTAAACTCTGGTGTGGGTAACTCATAATCTGACTAAAATCTGGTGTAGGTAACTCCTAATCTGACTAAACTCTGGTGTAGGTAACTCATAATCTGACTAAAATCTGGTGTTGGTAACTCATAATCTGACTAAAATCTGGTGTAGGTAACTCCTACTCTGACTAAACTCTGGTCTGACTAAAATCTGGTGTTGGTAACTCATAATCTGACTAAAATCTGGTGTAGGTAACTCATAATCCGACTAAACTCTGGTGTAGGTAACTCATANTGAAAACGGGGAAGTAGACGTGGTGAGGCTACACTGAAATCCTACCGCGGCATTGTGGGGTTTCGTCGCAAGACACCAAGTCGGTGCGGGCTTCAGATATCCCCTTGTACTCTAACAGATTATAACCGCGTACTTATATTATTAACTTATTACTGCGTAACTTAGTTACCTAGAACAAATTCATTGCCAATGGATCATTATCACCCTGAATTAATTATTTAAAATAGATGTCATTCGAGATAAGTAATAGTGGCGTAGCTAGGGCAATCTCCTTTCCCGCGCTTGAACTTTTTGTGGACCCCTCGTCAAAGAAAATTGACGAGTATCCGGTATTCGATTCATAAAATACCGGAATCATGAAATTCTTGTACATATTGTAAATACAATTGATCGATTTTAACTTTGGTCAGGATGCTCGCTATTCTCGATCGATACGTCCAGTGAATCAGATACACGGATCAGTTATGCCTTGTAGATTTTTAAACAAGTCCATAGTATATCATAGATTTATTCAAGATTTTTTTTTTTTTAGAGAGAAAACACATATGAAGTCCTGAAAAAATATCAGAAACGGGTCAATGAAAAAACAAACAATGTTTATGAGTGGTCAAAAAAAGGAAAATATGTATACATGATATCGGACCAAGGTCTAATTGTACAGTGACAATTCACTGAAGCTAACTATTTCACGCCGCTATATTAACTTATAACTAATAATAAAAATATACTATACATGATTATTTTAAAAAACAAACATATTTTTTTAATCCGATTATTTTAAATGTTTATAGTTAAAAAAACAAAAAAAAAACAAGACTGAATAGTGTAATAACACATTTAAAATGTATTAGATTACCAGCGTATTTAGGGTTCATAAATATATTTACGCGATAAAAAATAAATAAAATCTCACTTTTAATTAAAACTATTCTTTTTTTGCTTTTTTTCCTCTTGTGTGAAAATATGATAAATGTGTACATAACAACAATTACTTTACTCTTAAAGAGTTTTTCAACGGCATGCATCATGAAGCCTTTATAGGTACTATTATGACTTTCATAATAGTAAAATTCATTTTTTTGTTTTGCTTAGTTATAATTTTATTTAACAATCAATTCCAAATGCTTGTTTATTCTTTTATACAAAAATTTGTTCAGTTCATTGTAAAAGAAATTAATATATAAATGCATTTGGCCACTTTAGTTCCGTTATAAGTACATTCTACATATAAGTACATTGATTCTACTGGACATTAAGAACTTAGTGATTAAACGCAAAGCCGAAAAATAAAAAATCGGTCAGAGACAACTCAGACAAACTTTCTCATATATGAACATTTAAGAACTATAGGAAATTTCATCAAAAATATCATAAAAATAACTTCCCCCGGGCGGGGAATCGAACCCGGGCTCTCTCCATCCGCGTTTTAAGCTATTTTCTCAGGAACTAGATTTTTCCCGGGAAAACGGCTTATATCATTAGATTCGTATTTAAATTGACTACATTTTAGAATTTTTTAATCAAAATCGTCGGAACCGTTTNAATCTGGTGTAGGTAACTCATAATCCGACTAAACTCTGGTGTAGGTAACTCATAATCCGACTAAACTCTGGTGTAAGTAACTCATAATCTGACTAAAATCTGGTGTAGGTAACTCCTACTCTGACTAAACTCTGGTGTAGGTAACTCATAATCTGACTAAAATCTGGTGTAGGTAACTCATAATCTGACTAAACTCTGGTGTAGGTAACTCATAATCCGACTAAAATCCGGGTGAAGGTAACTCATAAATTAGGTTAAACCCAAGCAAACCTCGTTGCACATCTGTAGAGATTTAAGTTTGAAATTAATTAAAATAGTTGTGAAACAGTCCGAAGCCCTAATAAATAAAAATTACAGCTCGAAAATACAATTAAAGGTTAAATCATACCTTTTCCTTTTATTTATTACTTTGCATTCAATTGAACAATTGAATAATAAAAACAACATTAAAAATTACAAGATACATTATTGAAACGCTAATTTTACTAAACAATTAACAAAACATAAAAATACTAATCATAAAATAACGAGACAATAATTCATATTCAAATATTGAAACCACAATAGAAATGAAAATGTAATTGTTTCATAATAAACATGCTTTTATTTTTAAAAACAGTGAAATAATTTAAAACTACAAAAAGAAAAGAAGATATTTTATAGAGAAACGCGTCTTATTAAAATTTAAAAAATAGAATAAGAAAAAGAAGATATTTATAGAGAGACGCGTATTATTTACATTTAAAATAGAATAAGAAAAGAAACGAATTTAACCGAGAGAAGATAGAATTATAACTATATTATATAGACGACTAGTTATAAAACTAAGTTATAACCACTAAAAATGTGATTTTTAACGTTCTTAAAAGGACATCTCTTTTACTATTAATGTTGTTCAAAAGCACCTTTTTCTCCGTGGTGGTAAACCACACGCAGTTGTAGTTTTTCACAAATTGCAATATTTGAACAAATTAAAAAAGCCTCCGTTTTTTCTGGTTTCGGAATTAGACGCTTGGCATTATAAAAATAATTCCACAGATAAATAATCTTAAAAGTAACGAAGAATTGAAAAATATAGAAACGTAAGCATGCGCCATACGATAACCTTTTTTTCTCGTAAATAAAAATACACGAGCGTTATTTTATTCACGTAATCTATAATACATGTTTCATTGATACTATAGGAAAATTCTAAAGACATGTGAATACGTAGGCAGTTTTTTTTCTCTCGATATCTACACTTACTGATAAATAGGGGAAATTAAGTCGAGTGTGCTCAGACAAAGCGAATGTCAAGGGGACGACAATATCCAACTATGATAAAAATAAAAATGAGACAATGGGTGTCTAGTTCTATTGAGAATGTTCAGACCTAAGCACTAACTTATCAATAACACTGCCCATTATTAAACACACAATTGCAAATCGCCTAATTTGCAGTTTTACCACTAAAAACTATCCGTCACTCTAACCAGGGGCAAACAAATAACGAGGCTGGGGTGAACGAGGCTCTACTCTACTAATGACCGATATATCAATTAAATATTCGTTATTTTTTTATTAATTTAATATTTTTTAATATAATAACACCTGGCTTGAAAATGTTCATTATTGTGTCTATTAAACCGTAATTTACAGCGACTAACGCATTTTAATGTTTAAAGGAGAAAAGCACAACACATATACAGAAAGTAACAATCAATTTTAATTCTTCTTTCGTTAACTTGAATAAAAAAAATTGGCTGATTCGTATTGTACGTGCCCTCGAAATTTCTTCGAGTGCGACCTCTACCTGGTTTAGATACAGGAGGGTTGTTTCTCTTCAGGAAAAGAGCGTGGCACCGGGAAGCGGTGTGGAGCTGCTATTGAAAATTAAAGGGTACACATAATTAAGGTTTTTAATTTAATATGCGGGATTTTATCACCTAACCTCAAAGTGGTTGCACGTACACTCCGAATTTTCCAAATAATTTTATTCTACTGTTCTTAAACATAAATAATAAATTAAAAATCAATTCAAAAATATTCAATTAGTTTTAACTAAATTTATCGTACGATTGTATGTGAGTCGTATTGGAAAAGAAATTTAATATTTATATAATTTTTATATAATAATATAATATTTATAGAAACACATAGGTCTGTTTCTTTTAAAAATATAATTTCGTAGATTACTGAACAATATTCCTGATAAAAAAAAAATCTATTAAAATGTAAGTTAGAGCTCAAGATACATTCTCTTACAGTATTTCTTACCCAGACATATTCACCCTACTTCTATATATCATTTTTTACAGGGTGGAAAAAATCTTTATTAGAATTGTTTACATACTGGTAATAGATAAGATTGATAACCATTATCATTATAGCTATATCCAAATAGAGTTTCTTTTATTTCTAAAGTGAAAAATCGGTCCGAGAAAACTCAGACAAACTTTCTCATATACGAGTTAATAATTCCTTAGCCCAGTGTTTCCCATTTATTAGTTTTCGTATGTATATTTAATTACTACTGAGCATTTCATCAAAATATACCATAAAAATAATTTCTCCCGGGCGGGGAATCGAACCCGGGCTCTCTCTGTCCGCGTTTTAAGCTATTTTCTCCGGAACTAGATTTTTCCCGGGAAANTTGACTTGTACATTGTACATTAAACCGGCAGCATAACTGATAAAGCCATGTAATGCATTGGCCATTGACATGGTTGACTTGTACATTGTACATTAAACCGACAGCTTAACTGATAAAGCCATGTAATGCATTGGCCATTGACATGGTTGACTTGTACATTGTACATTAAACCGGCAGCATAACTGATAAAGCCATGTAATGCATTTGCCGTTGACTTGTACATTAAACCGGAAGCTTAACTGATAAAGCCATGTAATGCATTTGCCATTGACATGGTTGACTACCTTCACTTCTAAGCTAGAAGCTTTCAATGTTTTCATTTATTTGTCCATTCTTTTATATCTAGATGAATAAGACAGACCGGGCCCGGTTAATAAAGAGGGCGGTGCATCGCTTATCGGCCGCTTCAAACATCTAAACAATTTGTTTTAATCATCAGTGAGAAAGTATGTGTTAGCTCTCCGACATTTGAACTCACAAGGTTTTAGGCAAGTAAGTTAACTAAGCAACACCAATATAGTGTCGAGCATTTCGTCTCCTTCAAGGTAAAAGTATTCTAGACTCCAGCTGATAAATAACGAATTTCACACGTAGCTTTAAAAGTAGTAAGTTTTTTGCCACAGATATCTTGAAATGTAATGTGCATAACAAGTTTTTTATGATAAGACCTTATCACTTGCCGACTTTTACTATCGATTTAACACATTTAGAAAGGCTCCTGAATAGGCTACTGCTCGCATTTTTCGATAAACGCACATTGTGACTTTTACCTTAAAGCAGTCGACTTGTCAATTCTTTTTTCCCCTACCTCGACGATTTCAGTTGACTATCGTCGATTACTTTTGTAAAATTTCTAAATCTCTGGGTAAAACGGTTTACTACGATATCGTCCGTTATATTTGTAGGAGGAACAAAACCGTGACGGTTTACCAGAAGAAAACGTGTTAATATAAAGTGTCGAGATTAATAATTAAAGCGACCGTCTGGAAAAAGGAACGATAACGGACTTATAAGAGAAAGGAAAACACCTGCCCAAGTAAAAAATCCACCGAAAAGAGAAAAAAAGAAAATCGATAAGACAGCCTAAGGGTGAATGTATTAGTGGAACCACTTCTTCCTAATACGTTCACCTAGACAAGTCCGTCTCCCATCGGACAACATTATTATTATATAGCCTGCTTCAAAACCGCAGCAAAATAATAAACCTACTGTAGTTATAGAGATGGAGACCTACTAATAAGTCTTGTTTTAAAACTGACAAAAAGTAAAATTAAACCCCACAAGTCTACCTAAACTTAAAAATAGCAGGTTGCTTAGAAACGAAGAGTAAAGCCGTAAGTTATTCTGATATAACTAAAAATTCAAATATTATATACTATATATACGTCTTATCCGTTTAAGTAAAGAATAATTATACTAAAACTTAGTCCGACGATCGATATATCGACTTGAACCGGCACCACCTAGGAAAGAAGCTCGCGAAATAGGTCATCATCGATCAGTTGGGCGTATTCGAACTCGATCGACGCAACATCAAAATCTATTTTACTTTTAGAATTCCACGAGCGAATACCGACGTCTTTCTTCGTCTTAACAGTCGTATCGACTTTATAAGAATAATTATCGACGGTAAGAAGACGGTGCCATGTACGATTATCAATAGATAAATAAAAAGTCGTGTCATTTGCAATCGAATCACGTATAGTTTTTTAACGGAATATGACGAACAAAGTGCAAAGCAAATTTATGAACGAGTATATAAATGTTCTGTTTGAGTAAACACTACGGTGGTCAAGCTATTTAAATAAGAAATGATTAGGACGTAGATGATTAGGAGGCATTTGTTTTCTATAAATTAAAATTTAAAATGTAGATGTAAGTAAAATAAAGAGGAGTAGAGGTGAACGGGAGACACTCGGTTAAAAGAGCCTAGAAAGGCTGTTTTAAAAAGTGCTAATTTGTGAATGTGAAGAGAGTGAATGTATAAGAGCTGTGCAAGTGTAACGGACTGGTAGAGTAACCTGCTCCTGGGTAGCCCGGACCACACCTCCCGATACCAGGCACAGGCACAGGGCACAGTGTACGTTACCTTACTTCACCCTCGTTTTACAGCTTATTCGCTTTACACTTCTACACACGCACCGACACAACCTTCTTTCTCGCTTTAAACAAAAGCCTATTTAGTTTTACACACGGTCGTTTTGCTCGGTATTTGTCCACGACACCGGTTTGAAATAAACCAGTCTACACGAGATCGAATGGCTTTGTTCCTTATCAGATGTAAAAATACAGGTGCGTTGTACGATCCTAAGTAAAATTTTAACTTGAAAAATAACGGCTAATAGGTGCCGAACGCACGGGATGTTTGTATGTCTATTGACGATTTGACACGTGAGTCGCGGCTTTTCCGTCGACTTTGTTTCTTCGCTTCTGGCCGTTTAATTGTAATGTTTAGCGAGCCTATTTAACGACGTTCTATCCCTCGATAAGCGAACGAATAACCTGCAGGCCAAACAATATCGTTCGGATCGACCGACTCGATAATTTTTCTAATCGTTTTATTTTTCCTACACTACACTGAATTTATTAAAAATAGAAACGTGTGTAAAGACTTACGTCTGACATGTTGGCAGTGGTTCGGGCCGGTTACTGGAAAACTTGTGTCCCGGAGGGAGGTCAGACGGGGGACATGGGCCAGACGAAGAAATAGAGGTACAAAGAAGAAAGCGGCGGCTGAGACCGACTTGACAGCCGCTCGGATAACACTAACCCGGAGTACGGGAGAGAGGTCCCCGAAAGAAAAGGAGGGAGATATGACGTCACACTGCGTCACGGGGGAGTGGATGGAGGGGGCGCCCGCTTCGGTTATCTTCGTTTGACTCCGCCCACGCTATTCTATAGATCCGCTCGCTCGTACTGTCTCACTCCTGTATACGTGTAGAAAGGGCGAGGGGCGACCGGGCGAGTGGAGTGGCGACGCCGAGTCAGACGGTCAGACACGGCGGGCCCGCTCGACACCTTGTCCGGCCCGGCCGTGCCACGCCGAAGGCGCGTGATAAGTTCCAGGTCAAGATCCACGACCCGTACTTAGTAACGTACTCGGAAAATATTTTCGGGGAGGGGGCCGACTTTGATTTGTTTTTACTATTACTATACTCGGGTTTAGCATACCCCGTAATTTATTTATACACCAGGTGGATCCTATGCTTTACTGTAGAATGTGTTGTATATTTCTTTATCGCTCTCCACTTGAAATCATCCCTATCCTGAGCGGCCGGTAAAGTTCCATATTACAGCCCTGGGGCCGGTAATAATGCATGATTTATCATTACAGGGCCGCTAGTAGTTCGAGAAGCGACCGCTTCCTGGCCGGGCAGAGGCGTGCAGAAAGCGCTAGTAGTTCTTAGCATCAGCTGTTCACTTTATAAACAATCAATATTTTCATAACTGCGGTTTGTTTTGGAAATGATTTAACCTTAATATGCATTTATTGTTTTTGAAGATTACGGCAAAATAGTTTTTTGTAGTTAGTTTACATGTGGTGGGCGATAAAATAGTATACGCACCACGAGCAGTAAGCGCTATGACAGGCCTCGGGCGTTAAACGCACACGTGCTTTCAAACTTCGCCCTCGGCCTGTAATAACGCCCTTACTGCTCTAGGTACGTAAATAGCTATTTTGTAAATGGGGTTGGTTCATAAACTACCATTAAAATTTTAATAAGAATCAAAATTATCTTGAAGTTAAACTGTGATCTTATAATTAAACAGTAAACTATGATATTACAAACATTTGTGCGACAAACTCCATGTTAAGCTGACAAAGCGCCTCAAAATATGCCATCGTAATCATCGTCCGTTAGTAATGAAACAAGTAAGGCGTGCTTCACGTAAGTACGTGAGGCGATAATCGCCGGTTTCTGTACGATTCAAATTCAAATCCAAAATAAAATATATTTCACCTTCATACAATAAATTATAATTATTATTTTTTTTTTTTAAACATGATTCATAACAAAAGCATTTGTCAAAATAATAAGTAAATATAAGAAAAGAAAAGGTGCACTCCCAATAAGCAGAGCTTGTAAACAGGAGTGACTCCTTTCTGTGGTAGCGATTAACAAATAAAACTAAAATATAATAATAAATACTAAAAATCATGAAATATATATATATATATATTGTTAGCAATGCTACCCAGAGAGAGTAGCACTGAGGCCGCTGCTGAGTGTGGAGAGGCGTCGCTAGGAAGCGCCACCGTACCGTGGTGGAGAGAGGCAGGCAAGGCAGTCGGCACTGGGCTTCTGGCGTGTACGGATCGAGCGCTTCTCCACAACCAGGGTTCAGGCCGCCTCAATCTTTTTGTTGTTTTAAATTACTATTNAAAAAAGCCTACTCAATTAACCAATATGATAGTAATATGTATAAAATAGTTATAATACATCCACTGATATAGTAGTATGTAGTAACAAATAGAGTTATTTGAATAATATAATTGTTGAGTGATACAAAAAAAAAAGAAAAAGAAAATAAGAAGAAAAAGAGTACATTCAGCATCTTTTAGCCACGAAAATGGATATAAAAGAACAAGTCAAATAATAATAACGATTTCTCATTTTTTTATTATGGAGAGCGAAGAAGAAGACTTTTGTATCTTTTTTGAAAGACAAATAAGTTAGGAGCATTTGTAATATAATCCGGTAGTTTATTATAAAGCCTTGGGCCAGCTGAAGATGCGTGTCTTTGCCCTGCTTCAGTCCTGCGGAATGGTTCATTTGAGGTTAATCTTTTCTCTAGTCTGAAACCTATGTTTTACCCTAGGAAAGTCAACAAGCCTCTTTCGGACAAAACTTAGCACTTTATACTTATAAAGCGAATAGATATTTAATATTCCAAAAGTTTCATAAAGTCCTTTAGTCCGATGCCTTTGGGATAAGTGCATACAAATTTTGAAAATTTTCTTATCAATTAATATTAAAGGATTTAAATTAGTATTAGCACAGGATCCCCAACAAGACATGGAATATTCTATAAGGGACTGAACCAGGGCAACCATCACAATCCTCAGCTGATCCAAGTCCATGAATTTCCTTAGTTCAACAAATTTATAAATAGTTTAGAAAAATTTTAGAACACAAAAAAATTACACGATCCTCACACCTAAGATGATTATCAATAATCACTCCCAGATATCTGGTGGAGGTGGCCGAGGAGACTAAAGGGCAACCACAGTCAGAATCCCTACACTCAGTATCATAATCATAAAGTTGTACTAACAAATCAGCAGGTGGTCTGTTTGCCTCAGTGAGGGAGAACGCCATATACAGAGACTTAGAGATATTTAAAATAAGTCTATTTTTATTGAGCCGCAAAATAACATTTTTAGGTTGTTATTGATTAAAGAAAAAAACCTCTTTCCATGAATTTGCGGAACATAAACATAGTGTGTCGTCAGCAAATGAAATGATTTTACATGTTGAAGAAATAGAAAATATATCATTTATAAAAATTAGAAAAAGAATTGGCCCCAGGACTGAGCCCTGCGGCACATCTATATATATATCACTTTCATTACTTAAAATACCTCTAACTCTAACCCTCTGTTTTCTTTTTAAAAGATAATTTTCAAACAATTTTAATGTAACACCTCGAATCCCTAAAAGATACATTTTTCTCAAAAGAAGTCTGTGATTAACTAAGTCAAATGCCTTCTTTAGGTCCAGATATAAACTTATTACTTTCTTACCAGTATCAAGATTTTGTATTGTGTAACTTGTAGCACTATACATGGCATCCTCCGTCCCAAGCCCAGTCCTAAAACCAAACTGATTAGGCGACAGAATTTTAGCTTGTTCTAAGAAACCAACCATCCTCTCTTTATTGCATTTTTCTAAAATTTTACTATATATTGGTAACAGTGAGATAGGTGGATAATTTCCCAGCTCAGTCCTATTACCTGCCTTATAGAGTGGTATTACTACAGCTATTTTAAGTTCATCAGGAAAGACACCCTGTTCAAAGCACAAATTAAAAGTATGAACTAAAGGTGTAATTATAATAAGGTATAAAATATTTGTAATAATAGAAAATGACAGGTTCTCTAGTCGTCGTGATGATGAATAAGTAAAATTATTAAGTGTAATAGTTGCATATTCTTTTTCTACACTTCAATGCCTTTAAATTGATGTATAACATGCCATGGTAACTAAAAACTTTTTTTTAGTTACCCGCCATATTGGCCGGGCCGCCATCTTGGAAATATTAAGTGCAAAAACTCCAAAACGTGTCCATTTGTCTCAAACGCCGAGGGGAACCTGTGTGCCAAATTTTATTTTTCTAGCTGTAGTAGTTTATGAATTGAAACAAGCCAACGGACAGACAGACAGACTGACAGAGCCGTTATATAAGGTTTCTTTTTGTACTTTGTACAGAAACCTAAAAGCACGTTTTAAGACAAATACATAAATTGTAATTTTTACTTTCTCATATAAAGAGAGAGTATCGTGATGGCGCGAAAATTTAATTTTGAGATTTTGATGGATTTACACGTTTTCAGGTCCCCTGAGTCCACAAAAGTGGTTTTTAAAAAATGTCTGTCCGTCGTCTGTCGTCTGTCTATCTGCCTGTGCAGACGCCTGGAGCCTAAACTACAGGGCCGATTTTGACTGAATTTGGCATACTACATAATCATACCCCGAGGCGAAATCGCGAAATGAATTTTAGCTCCAAATTTGGGGGCGCTATTCCCCAAAAACTCTAAAAAAAAACGTGAAAAAAAAAAAATTATTTCTCGAAAACGGTTCCGACGATTTTGATAATAAATTCTAAAATGTAGTCCATTTAAATACGAACCTAGCGATATAAGCCTTTTTCCCGGGAAAAATCTAGTTCCTGAGAAAACAGCTTTAAACGCGGACATAGAGAGGCCGGGTTCGATTCCCCGCCGAGGATAAGTTTTAATAAAAAGGCCTACTCAATTAACCAATATGATAGTAATATGTATAAAATAGTTATAATACATCCACTGATTGCAAGAACCCCTGGGGCGAATTCTTGTATTAGCTATAGAGAACGACCCCCAGGGGGAAAAATAGCCTTCCGCAAATAGTATATAAGGGAACGAGGTAACTCATTAAGCATGACAATCCCCTTCCTCCTTCTCGTGTACTCCACTGCCGAAAACGCTTCTTCGAATATAGTACCGTGTACATACCGGGTGCATACCGGGTGGCGAACAGTTGGACAGTTGGTCCCCCACGTAGTCGGCGGGGTGTGGACCCGTTTCTCTGCTCCAAGTTCGTTGTTCGGAGTAGACTGGATATCCGTCGAATGCCGACGTGGACGTTCCCCCAGTTGCAGGGATCAGGACTTGGCGGATTTTGCGTACAAGTGAGTTGATAGAAGATAACAGGGTTCCAGGCTGAGTTTTATAACGAACCCATAGGGTCTAAGGTCTAACACAAAATGCTCTCCAAATAAATTTCCACTTCGAAAGTACACCAAATTACAAAACTAACATCAATATATCTACTTATCACCAACCGTACAAAAAACTAGATAGATATAACCTAGAATATGTTAGGAATATCTTTGTTTCGTTCAGTTTGCCAAGGCCATCGGATACCCTTTATTGTATATTCATAGGGTCCCCTAAATCGGCCGACTTTTGTAACATTATCACATGACAATCCTTAAAAGACCCGATAAGGTATCCGAAACGGGATGGCCATAAGGGAACCTATTCAGGCAGCCAGACATGGTCAGCGTAAGGTGGTATATCCACTGGTAAGGTCAAGTGTGCAGGATGGAAGATAAAAAAAGTCGAGTGGAAAAAAAGAATGAAAGACCGGGAGGAGTGGGAATGAGAGGGAGTTGGACGACCTGAAGCGGCTCGGGGCACTTTACTGATGGCCAAGGCAAGAGACGTTGAAGGGCCGGAGCCCTACATGGGATGTAGTGTCAAATAAGAAGAACAAGTTAGGGGAGCCTATGGACCGACCATTATGGACCGGATAAAATAAGGACAAAAGGATATCCCAGGGACGTCGTCTGTAGTGCTAATTGCGTTGTATATGAGTGTTTCGTATTTCTTAGCGTTTTTATGAGCCCACGGCATTTCTTATATCAAATCTTTTGACATTTTTAAGAAAAATGATACTTGAATTAAAGAATTAGACTGGTCTTAATCAAGTTGACCTGCAGGTTCTTAGATTGCCCGTCACTGAATTTACACCTCAATAAATACATAAAAAAATACGATGTTTAAAGGGGGATCCACAAAACTAAACTCTATAACAAAATAATGACTGCCAAAAAGAAACCGGAAAATTTCAATTAATTATCGAGTTTATATGGTAAATAGGTAATTAGTTTCAGAAAAGAATTCCTTTGATATAACCTGTTAAAAATCAATAGTCTAATTAATTCCTGCAGTGAAAATTAAGGAAATTCAAATATTTCACCAAGTTATAAAGTCTCGAACTAAGGTTAAAGGTTTTGGGTACTTATTTCTTAAGTCTTTATCCACAAAATTTGTTTCCATAGGTGTAAACAAATACAGTGTTGGGGCTGATGAATATTCTCTCGAGTTATAATAAAATTAATAATACAGACACAAACCAAAGATTTTTTATATCTGATTTATCTAGTTCATCCTTATTAGGTAACATGAAGATGAATAACTCTACTTCATTCAGCAATCAAATGGATTAATTTACTCCTTTCAAATCGACTAAATGAATTTGACAAAGGGCGCCATTAGAACAACAGATATTATCGAGGGCGCCCAGTATCAAACAAGATTGGAAACCCATCTCAATTAATCCAGTAATTACTGAAATATTTATATATTCGCTTATATTTGCAAAGTGTGTAGCTGTTATTGTTATAGTCTTACGTATGGCTCCTTTGGAGCGAGAGAAATCAGCAAGGACGCCAAGAAATAAAAAATGTTTGGAAAATAATGCAAGTGAATCGGTTAATTAAACACCTATTAAAGTTAAAAAAATGAAATTGACGATGGGCGCCCTTAGAGCAACAGGCAAGCAGCAAGGGTGCAGCTGAGCGCAGCCGAGAATCCATAATAAATAAAATGAATATTTTATTTATGTATTCGCTGTAGGTGTTACGTTTTGCAAAAGGTGCCTTTGGAGCAATAGTAATCTACAGGGGCGCTAAGAATTAAAAATGTTTGGACTGCACAGTACTAAAAGTCTAAACCGAATTTATTCAAAACCTTGTATACGTAATTTCACATTTGCACATGCATTGAACTTAGACTTCTATGATTTTTCAATTTTAATTTTTTGATGTGACTCCAAAATGGAACATTTTTAAGAGGATTCGCAAAAAAAAAGAAATATCACTATACATATAATTCTGTATCTCGGGGGGTGGGTGGTTTGAGCAGGTAAACACGGATGGGGGAATAAATCTGTCAGCGGTAAAACGGAGGAACTTGTTGAGGAGATTAGAATAAGGATTTTATTACAGTAGAATAATTGGCAGAAAGGATATGATTATTCTTAGTAAAGGGGAATTTCTAGTCACCTATTCGTAAAAATTATTTTCCGAGCAGGCTTTTTCCCATACGGCTAAGGAGATAGATCTTACACAGTGGAAGAAGTTAAATAAAAAAATTCCAGTACACTAAAAATCCTTAAGCTACAAAAAAGTTTTTGTTCTTGGAAAACATTAGAGGTTTCTCTAAATAAAGGAGGAATTGGCAAAGAACTACAGGTACAAATATCGCAGGAAGAGAATCATTAGAGGAGAATCGCTGGAAGTCAGTTTTATATGCCGTTCTTGATGTAATCATGCATTTGGCCTATCCTATCAAGGCATTGCTTCTCGAGGATCAGATGAAAATGAAAGCCTTGACTTTGGTGATCCCAGTAATGGAAAGTTCTTAAACAGCGTGATTTACTTTAAGCTCTAAAACACCATCGACTTACTCTTTCAATACCACAACCCCACTACGAGAACACAATCCGCCCTAAAAAAGGTCAGGTCAGCTACTTTTCTCACAATATCCAACGAGTTTTGTCATTGCAACAAAAGTAAGAGGAAAAATTCTGAGTAACATTAGAGAAGCAAAGTATTTCTCTGTCATGTTTGACTGTACCCCTGATGTTAGCCACTTGAAGCAGATGTCTCAAGTCATTAGGTATGTAAAATTAAGGCCAGAGATTTGCGAGGATTTCATTGATTTTTTTTCACAGTCAGTGAGAAAACGGGTGGCACTTTCTGAAGTAATAACCAAAAAACTCATAAGTGAAGGCTTGGATTTTAAGAACTGTAGAGGGCAGTTATATGACAATGGTGGTAACATGCCTGGAAAGTACAAAGGTGTTCAAACCCGCTTGCAGAAAAATAATGCTCTTGCTTACTTCGTACCCTGTGCTGCGCATTCACTAAAATTAATTGGGGTCAATGCTGCGAGCGTCACTCATGAAGCAGAAAACTTTGGAGTTTTAAATTGACTTTATTCATTCTTAGCAGCATCAACTAACAGATGGGGAAGTTTTGCTCAAAAACATACCTATCTCTCTCAAGCTACAGAGCGGAACTAGATGGTAACAAAGCGGAAAGCTGTAATAGTTATTTACAAGGAGGAATTATTACTGCTTTAAATGATATGGTAACATGTTTGACTTCAAGTTCTGAAACAAAACAAGAAGCTAGGAGTTTTTTAAAAAGTATTAGCACTTTTGAATTTGTGATATTTTGTTGCTTCTGATTCAAGGAGCTAACTAGGATTTACATGTCAACAAACTCCTCCAGAAAAAAGATATCACAATTGCTCAATCAGTTCTCCGCATTAACCGCCTTATACAGGAGGAAACTAGGGAAAATAATGCAAAAAAATTCTTGCCCCGGGCGCCGGAAAGCCTAGATCCGTCAGTGCAAATAGGTAACTATTGTAGTGATTTATTATCTCTTTGAGTTTTATATTCACTATGAGTACGTACGAAATTTCAGTAGAAAGAAATAAGTTGTTTTAAAAGGACTCTTACATATTCAGTTAGTTTTGTGGGACCATCCACCTAAATAGGTTATTTGTTCATCCTCTAATTGAAACAGATTTAGTCACCTAAAATCTAGTATTATTTGGTTGTTTTAAAATGTGTATTGTATATGTTGATGGGCATTGAAATTGTTGGTCTCAAGTAAATAGATTATAATGTTATGTGGCCCTTTTAAAACCTCTTGTAAGTTATTAGTAAGGCTTCTTTTCTCCTCACTGAGTATCTACTGTTATTTACAAATAATACTTGATCCAAGAAAATACTTCCTCTAAAAAATGGTTCATAATATAAAAATCAGAGGACTGTATAAAGCTTAAAGCTTTAAAAACAAATAAATATATTATTATTATAAAAATCAGAGGAAATAACACCGGACCAAGGGTTACATTTCAAAACTACCATAAAAAAATCCAAGGGAAGTACTTTTTAGGGTTTTGTAGATCATTAAGCATATATACGAGTACGTTATTATATTATAAAATAACATTATTTTATTTCCCTATCCTGCTTTGTATGGGGGGAAAAAAATGGCGGAAGGCCCTAAAACTAAACAAAAAATAAAAAATATGTGTGGTGTCGCAGGACACCCGGTATGAACGAAGTTCCTTACATTTTTCATTAAAAATTTAAATTATAAAATCACACTGCTAAGTACGTATACATTACTAACTACTTATACATGGCGGATTTAGAAAAAATAAAAAAAAATAAAAAGTAACTAACTGTTTGTACCTAGCAGAGTTAAGGCAAAATTAAAAGAAGAGCATTATTTGTATCATTAAAGCAAGCGTATATAATTATACATATATTGAATATAAGAAAAAAGTTGAGTTTTTAGTTAAAGAGTATGTTTGTTAAAGAATGTTGGATTGAAATAGGACTGTTTTCTACCTACCCGGCCTACTAATTTAAAATATTATAAAATATATATTTTCCCTACTCTAAAGCTTCTGCTTGTATCAGGTTGAAATTTTACATGCCTGTTTCGATAATTGTGCTTAGACAATGTGTAAGAAGTGTTATTATATATAATCGTTGTATGTTAGAACGGAAGAGATAGGTAAAAATATTGTTTTCTTATTTTAAACGTTTAGGTCCACTTTAATAAATTTAGCGATCTTTATAATTTCATAACAGTGTAAAAAATTATTTAAGAAAGTTGTTTGTCTTAATAAATAGATGAAGTTAGAAGTTTTTATTTGATTAAGTACGCAGTATTATAATAATATACCTAATAAATTAAAATAAGCGTCAGCCCAGATCAATTTTACTTTTAAAAATACAGTGATTAAATTTTCTATATTTACAAAACGAAGTGACATGCAACAGGCATCCTTAATAACATTTTTTCCGCCTTAACATTTTTGAAGCTTACGTTTACGCGAGCGTTGCGCGTGAACGCTTGGGCGGATAACGTTGTCCAACGAAGTCAGCCTGGACATAGGTAAAATGATTTTGTGACAGTGATTTTGCGTGACGGTGATTTTGTGACTGCGATTTTGGTCGTTTTTTCGGATTCACTCCTGGGCTCCAGAACGTGCCATAAGGAACTTCGTTCCAAAAGGGTAAATAATGGGCCCCTGGTTCCAACACCCACGGGGTCGCAATATTTGTTATCGGTGATGACAAGTTAAATTAAATTTTTTCGGGAAATTTTCATCGCCCTTTAATAAGGTACTTGCAAGAATTACTCCGTAATTTAAGGAAATTTAGGCCGTTATAGGGGTTCGGGGGAAGGGGGATTTTTCGGGGGTATATTTTAACTCATTTAAAACCAATACCGAATGCAACATTTGCAACCTACTCAATAGCCACTTTCATTTGATACCCAGATCGAAAATTAAAAAAATATATTTAAGCTTTTTTGGGTTTCGCAGATACACAAGAAATCCTACCACCATGTCTGTCAAAGCACGCACTTATGGAATTAGTTTTAGATAGCTGAGCCGCGCTCAGGCTTTTGCTTTTGCGACCAGTTTGCGACCAATTGTAATATATAATGTACAATACATTTCGATGTATGATTTCTGTTATACATATTATTCTAAATAAATTAATGATAAAAATAATTTGTGCTTACCACATTTTTGCAAATCGCGCATGTGAATATTAAAGTTTTGTCGAAGATTTTTTTTTTAGAAAAATCTGGGAAACCCTAAAAAGCTTAAATACAAGCATTCGTTTCATACAAACCCTAAACCCTCATGTAAAGTTAGGCTATAACAAATACATATACACGCATATGTATAAAAGTCTATTATACAATGCATGTGATTGTTTTATAAATAAGAAGAAAGTGAATCTGAAAAAGTTTTCGTTATGTAAAAGTAACATACGTTACATTTACAATTATTGCAAATTTTAATAAAAATTGACCATAAAATTAACTAGAAAAAAATCTTCGACAATCGTTAGGTTTTAAAATTTGTTTGGAAATTATGATACAACAAATCACGGCTTTTAACCTTCTCAAATACCTAGTATATATATACAGGGTGGCACAAAAGTATGGAAACCCCTGAATAACTCGTCAGAAATGCATTTTTTTGAAAAGCGTTAAATACAAAAGTTTCAGGATTTTTCCTTAGCTATTCAATGGTGACCTTGGATTTGACCTTAAAATTGCCCTTAAGGGTAATTTGAAGGTAAACTTTGTTATTTTAAATGAGAACCCCCATTTTTTATTGCAGATTTGAAAAGAGCAACAAATTTTATGAAAAATATTACCTCAACCATGTCCTTGAGCGTGCCCTTTAAGTTCATTCAAAGGTAAAAATTGTTTTTCCAATGGGAAACCCTAATTTGTATTGCGGATTGCGAAATAACCAAATTTTTCCCTTTAACAGTGGCTTTGACCATAGCCTACACAACGCCCTTTACCATGACCTTCAAGGTCATTTCAACCCTTCCCCCTCCCTCTTTTTATTAATTTATTGGTTTTTAGTACTTTTATTCAATTTTTTTCCCAGGTCGACCACATCCTTGACTATGACCAGAAATAAGACGAAGAAGAAGAAAAAAATTGAATAAAAGTACTGAAAACCAATAAATTAATAAAAAAAAGGGAGGGGGAAGGGTTGAAATGACCTTGAAGGTCATGGTAAAGGGCGTTGTGTAGGCTATGGTCAAAGCCACTGTTAAAGGGAAAAATTTGGTTATTTCGCAATCCGCAATACAAATTAGGGTTTCCCATTGGAAAAACAATTTTGACCTTTGAATGAACTTAAAGGGCACGCTCAAGGACATGGTTGAGGTCATATTTTTCATAAAATTTGCTGCTCTTTTCAAATCTGCAATAAAAAATGGGGGTTCCCATTTAAAATAACAAAGTTGACATTAAAATGACCCTTAAGGGCAAGTTTAAGGTCAAATCCAAGGTCCCCATTGAATAGATAAGGAAAAATCCTGAAACTTTTGTGTTTAACTTTTTTCAAAAAAATACATTTCTGACGAGTTATTCAGGGGTTTCCATACTTTTGTGCCACCCTGTATATATATATATATATATTTACGTCATGCTGAAAACGACTCAGGAGGCCTTAAAAACACCCAAAACGGATAATAATTCAATTCAGATAACATCTCGCAAAAAAAAAATACATAAATAAAAACAAAAAAATAAATCAAAATAAAAAAAAAACGTGCGGGGTGAAAACAATACTTTTCCAACCATATATGCGAGGAAAAGTAAAAATCATTATTAGTTTAATATTTGGAGGTCAATTAACTGGACGTGTCTCTGCACGCTCTTTGAAAAATTTCTGAATAAAGTATTTCACTGACAGCTCTAAGTAATGTAGTGAAAAGCAAGTACAAGGCTTAGGAAACTGTAGGTAAGAATATAATTAGACGTAAGCAAACACAGAAAGAATTTGTCGGGCCCCCATAAATATTAAATAAACAATTCGGAGGAACATAAACCGATAGAAGTATACAAGTTCTGAGAGTTCTCAAACCTCATTTGTTTAAAATTTCTTGCATTGGGTTTGTGTCACATAATTTATCTTCACCTTAGCATCAGGTTAGGTTGGCTACAAAATACACGAAACATTCATCTTGAAAAGAGAATTTAAAAGTTTAGCGGTGAGAACTTCTCTCAGTGGCTGTTCCGAGTAAAAGCAATACTGGAGGAAAAATAGCTGAACGTATTGAAAGAAGAAGTCAGCAAGACTGCCGAAGAAAAAGCAAACTTCGCGGGGATGACGCAAAGGCCAGGTGCATATCATAATTCAGTGCGTAAGTGATTCTCACTTAACGAATACATAGTAATGGTAATTGTCTATAAGGAATTGTAGTATTACAAATGAAATGTCAGATACTCTCTCTAGGGTGTATGATGAGAGAGGAGTAGTGAGCCAACTATTCTTGATGAAGTTGACTGGTTCATTAAATGAGCACTATGTGCAATTCGATCAACTCATAGGAAAACTGAAAGGAGCAGGTGGAAAACTAGAGGAGGAAGATATTATCTGTCATGTTCTCCTCACACTGCCCAAGCAGTTTGACGTTGTGGTTACATCCCTCGAGACTATCTAGGAAAAGTTAACGTCGGAGTTCGTGAAAACACATCTGCTTGACGAGGAATTAAAGCAAAGCAGGGATATTACTAACGATAGTTCACCCTCACCCGCTTTGAGGGCTATTCCATTTAAATTTAGATGCCATTTTTGTAAATTAACCGGACATAAAAAGTCTCATTGCTGGAAGTTAAAACAAAAAGAAAATCAAGAAAAGAAAAGTAGAATTAAAACGCGCATTCAAGGAAAAGGTGGAAATTCAGAGAAAGTTTTTTCGAGCAATCAGGAATAATAAAGTAGCGACTCCGATGCGTCATTTGTAGCTACGCATTTCAATTGTGCGTCAATATCAAATAATGACAACAATAATAACATCGAATTTGTCTGCGATTCGGGTGCATCAGAACAAATGGTCTAATCGTCGTATAAAATATTTATGGACGATGTCATAGCATTGAAAGGTCCTGTCAGAATAAGGCGGCTTTCACACTGCGGGCGAGACCAAGCGAGGCCGAGCCTAGCGTTTTTGTATACATCACACTGCGCGCGAGACCGAGCCAATCGGCCGATTATCTACTAGTCTCCGCACAACTGTATACAAAGCGTTATCAGTGACAAACATTTTCCACAAGTGTTATAGATTTTGTAATCTACTCTTCGATACCTTTCATTTGATACCTCATCACATGAATTATCCGCAATATTGGATTCCCAGTAAATCAGATGAAATTGCTATTCTTATTTTTAGTATGGCCTAGCAAACCGCACATTTTGAATATTTTTTTTATTTTTTTAGTAACAGCAGAAATATAGTTTTAAGAGAAGATAAGCAAAATTTTAAAAAAAATATTTTTTTGCGTGACGTGAATTAACTGTCATTTTGAATTTGAACAGCTGATATTTTTGAGTTCTCTGTATTTTTCCTGTGTGCGCGTCAAAACGATCTTTAATGCTGGGAAATTTCATATCTTTTGATTCAAAAGTTATTGGAAACGTACAGAGTGACAGACAGACACAGGAACGAAACTATAAGGGTTTATTTTTGGTTTTACCAACGAAACCATAAAAACTGCTTACTCTTACGATTAAAATGTTTCACTGTTGGCGCTCGATTTTAAAATAGACTGGAGACTATAACATTATCAATTTAATCTTTTATTGATAATTGATTTTTTTTACTTTCTCATATACGTAGTATATATTAATATATTATAGATAGAATTGTCATGGCGTAAGAATTTGCTTTTACGAATTTGATGGATATTGTTAAAGATACCATGAGAAGACACTGTAATACTTATTAATTTATATTTAAACAAAGATTTTTTAACACACAGATATACACGTGTTGAGGTGCCCTCATTCGGAAAAAAATAGTTTTTAAAAAATGCCTTTCTGCAGTCTGGCTGAGCAGACATGAAGAGCTTCAAAAAAATCATTACCCCAGACAAAAATCAGAAATGAATTTTAAGGCTGAAATAATGAGTTATTTGGGCTTTCCCAAATAACTTAAAGAAGAGTTATTTCTCTAAAATGGTTTCGACCATTTTTATTAAAAAATTCTAAAATGTAGTCCGATTCCATAAAAATACGAATCTAACCATTTAAGTAGCTTTTCCGGGAAAAATATAGTTTCCACGAGAATAACAATAACGTAACGGGTGAATGGTCGGGTTGGATTCCCTGCCAGGGAGATGTTATTTTTATCGTTCATTTTGATAAACCAATAATATTTAAATGTAACTGCGAAAACCCAAATAAAACTAAATAAATGGACCAAGTACTGATGTGATGGTATAATATAAGGTTTGTTACGAGTTGTATCGGAATTAATATAAGTACATTCTAATTTATTACAATTTGTATGAAACGGATCGGAAAAATAAGTGCTAAAATGAGATATTAAGACGAAAAGGGATTTTGCGCACAAGTTGGTGGGAAGAATATTGATGTTGGAAGGGCCGGGGCACACATAGGACCGACTCGGGAAGGGTGGGGGGTCAACCACACTTCTACTCTACCTCTTACCCAACAACCCTTTTAGTAGACTTTTCCCATAATCATCGACAATACTTATCATCTATATACAGTCGAACCTCGATATAAAGTTTTCGTTGGGCCCACCTTAAAAAATCGTTATATCAAAGAAAACGTTGTATCAAAATTGAAAAAAATAAAAATAAATAAAAAGTTCGGGACTTTCATTAAACAACGTTTTATCAAGAAAAACGTTGTATCCAGTGATGTTATATCGAGGTTCGACTGTAATATTATAATACTGAACTATGATAATAAACCACAGTCATCACACAGATTAAGTATTTTAATGGCAAAATTCGCTCCAAACATTTGCACCCGCAAATGTCACGATCACGGAATATCGATAAAACTTTCGATTATAGCAATAGTATTATTATTATTTATAAT
>KZ651093.1:543195-559554 GCA_001010745.2 Gerris buenoi | reverse complement strand
TCGTTGTATTGAAATGGCGCCTGTACTATTTATCTTAGAAAGTTAAAATAGGGCTCAAATTGTGCAGAATTAAAATTAGGAATGAAGCCTGTGATTAGAATTTTGATATCTTGCTTAGAACCAGAATAATTGTAATTTTACTGTTTTTCCTAACCTCAAAGGGCGGTAGAGCCTTAAGATCGAAAACTGACAGAAGATAGTGAATGTATGAAAGCAATTAAAAATTATATTATTGCAATAAAATTTGCACGTAACTCTTCACCCTACCCTGATTGTGCATCTCCAAAGAACCATTCTTGTCAGAGAAAGTTGTAAATATTATTTTTGGATTCCACTCTCTTACCTGGAGTAATAAAAAAAAAAATATTTGTTAATAAACCTTAGTTACCTTGTAACTTAGTACAACTTCTTTGTCTTGAGACTGAAAAAAAAAAAAAAAAAAAAAAAAAAAAAAGTTTTTGGCTTGACATAAAAAGTGTCTCCCCTCTTCTTCCTTTGCCCTTTGTGGTGCGGGCCCCCTTGTGGTGCGGGCCCCCTTGTGGTGCGGGCCCCCTTGTGGTGCGGGCCCCCTTGTGGTGCGGGCCCCTAGGCGGCCGCCTATGTCGCCTATGCCTAAATCCGGCCCTGTTGCCAACTAATTAAATAATAATAATAATAATATTGGCAACAATTAGATCCTCGCGATAACTCTTCCCAAGGATTTGAACCTTTAGAGAGCACACCCGCCCAGCGGCCAGCTTCTTCAGCTTTTCAACAACAAAAGTAAAATTGGTTCCTATTTTATTCCTTCTCATCCTATCGTCCCGCGAGTCCCGCTTAAAATAAAAATCTGAGTAAAGTGACTTACTTTTGCTTCCTTCCTATTTTTCTTTGTTTCTTGAAATTTTTTAATGGCTTTGGCAGACTTAATTGTTCGTAAGTTCGGATACAGTTCAAGCGAGTCGATTCTCTTCAGATGTTTAGGCTAGAGTAGAAAAAAAAAAATCTTATTAGCCTTTTATCATATAACTAAATTAATAAAACAAATCATCGACTTATTTAGATATGTATTTTTAAAGCGTATCTAGCACTCTATTGTATCATATAGATTGTATCGTTTCCGGAGAGGTGACAGGTGATGCTTAAGATTTATTATCATATAAATATATGATAATAAATTAAAAATTTGTTTTGAATTGATAATAAATTATATATTTACAAATGTAAATACAGTAGAATNACGCCCCTTTGTTCAAGTTTTAGTGTTTGGGAAGTTATAAGAAGAGATATACTTCACGCCCCTTTGTTCAAGTTTTAGTGTTTGGGAAGTTATAAGAAGAGATATACTTCACGCCCCTTTGTTCAAGTTTTAGTGTTTGGGAAGTTATAAGAAGAGATATACTTCACGCCCCTTTGTTCAAGTTTTAGTGTTTGGGAAGTTATAAGAAGAGATATACTTCACGCCCCTTTGTTCAAGTTTTAGTGTTTGGGAAGTTATAAGAAGAGATATACTTCACGCCCCTTTGTTCAAGTTTTAGTGTTTGGGAAGTTATAAGAAGAGATATACTTCACGCCCCTTTGTTCAAGTTTTAGTGTTTGGGAAGTTATAAGAAGAGATATACTTCACGCCCCTTTGTTCAAGTTTTAGTGTTTGGGAAGTTATAAGAAGAGATATACTTCACGCCCCTTTGTTCAAGTTTTAGTGTTTGGGAAGTTATAAGAAGAGATATACTTCACGCCCCTTTGTTCAAGTTTTAGTGTTTGGGAAGTTATAAGAAGAGATATACTTCACGCCCCTTTGTTCAAGTTTTAGTGTTTGGGAAGTTATAAGAAGAGATATACTTCACGCCCCTTTGTTCAAGTTTTAGTGTTTGGGAAGTTATAAGAAGAGATATACTTCACGCCCCTTTGTTCAAGTTTTAGTGTTTGGGAAGTTATAAGAAGAGATATACTTCACGCCCCTTTGTTCAAGTTTTAGTGTTTGGGAAGTTATAAGAAGAGATATACTTCACGCCCCTTTGTTCAAGTTTTAGTGTTTGGGAAGTTATAAGAAGAGATATACTTCACGCCCCTTTGTTCAAGTTTTAGTGTTTGGGAAGTTATAAGAAGAGATATACTTCACGCCCCTTTGTTCAAGTTTTAGTGTTTGGGAAGTTATAAGAAGAGATATACTTCACGCCCCTTTGTTCAAGTTTTAGTGTTTGGGAAGTTATAAGAAGAGATATACTTCACGCCCCTTTGTTCAAGTTTTAGTGTTTGGGAAGTTATAAGAAGAGATATACTTCACGCCCCTTTGTTCAAGTTTTAGTGTTTGGGAAGTTATAAGAAGAGATATACTTCACGCCCCTTTGTTCAAGTTTTAGTGTTTGGGAAGTTATAAGAAGAGATATACTTCACGCCCCTTTGTTCAAGTTTTAGTGTTTGGGAAGTTATAAGAAGAGATATACTTCACGCCCCTTTGTTCAAGTTTTAGTGTTTGGGAAGTTATAAGAAGAGATATACTTCACGCCCCTTTGTTCAAGTTTTAGTGTTTGGGAAGTTATAAGAAGAGATATACTTCACGCCCCTTTGTTCAAGTTTTAGTGTTTGGGAAGTTATAAGAAGAGATATACTTCACGCCCCTTTGTTCAAGTTTTAGTGTTTGGGAAGTTATAAGAAGAGATATACTTCACGCCCCTTTGTTCAAGTTTTAGTGTTTGGGAAGTTATAAGAAGAGATATACTTCACGCCCACGCCCCATTGTTCAAGTTTTGCTTTTTGGGAGCGCTCACCATTGATTTTTATTAATTCAAATGTATCCTGATTAATGCTTTTATTACATCTGTATTATAATTAATTATCATGATGTTATGCGCCTATGTGAGAAATATATAGTATATTAATTATTAAACCATATGTGAGAGACATTGCAGTGTGCAAACACGGTATTACATTGCTAATATATTAATTATTACTTATAGTGGAAAATTATTTCGAAGTAATGCAGTTTAAGTGAGGAACATTATTAGAATTATTCTTTTATACCTTTAGTTATACTCGTATATCGCAATATGAGATAATCGATACATAAAATCCTATAGATACTATAAAAATTATTGTCATTTTAGTAGGACCTTTGGTCATTGTCATTGTATTCAGGTGTCGTGAAGGATTCCTATAAAATAGATTTTAAGTAATTTTAAACATGGTATCTGGATTGTAAGATAAAATAAAAATGTAATAAGTAGTGCTAATAAAAAACTTATTTCTATAAATAGTTTTTCCTAGAATTCGTACCAAAAGCGCTATTAGTGTTTGGGAAGTTATAAGAAGAAAAATACTTCACGCCCCTTTGTTCAAGTTTTAGTGTTTGGGAATTTATAAGAAGAGATATACTTCACGCCCCTTTGTTCAAGTTTTAGTGTTTGGGAAGTTATAAGAAGAGATATACTTCACGCCCCTTTGTTCAAGTTTTAGTGTTTGGGAAGTTATAAGAAGAGATATACTTCACGCCCCTTTGTTCAAGTTTTAGTGTTTGGGAAGTTATAAGAAGAGATATACTTCACGCCCCTTTGTTCAAGTTTTAGTGTTTGGGAAGTTATAAGAAGAGATATACTTCACGCCCCTTTGTTCAAGTTTTAGTGTTTGGGAAGTTATAAGAAGAGATATACTTCACGCCCCTTTGTTCAAGTTTTAGTGTTTGGGAAGTTATAAGAAGAGATATACTTCACGCCCCTTTGTTCAAGTTTTAGTGTTTGGGAAGTTATAAGAAGAGATATACTTCACGCCCCTTTGTTCAAGTTTTAGTGTTTGGGAAGTTATAAGAAGAGATATACTTCACGCCCCTTTGTTCAAGTTTTAGTGTTTGGGAAGTTATAAGAAGAGATATACTTCACGCCCCTTTGTTCAAGTTTTAGTGTTTGGGAAGTTATAAGAAGAGATATACTTCACGCCCCTTTGTTCAAGTTTTAGTGTTTGGGAAGTTATAAGAAGAGATATACTTCACGCCCCTTTGTTCAAGTTTTAGTGTTTGGGAAGTTATAAGAAGAGATATACTTCACGCCCCTTTGTTCAAGTTTTAGTGTTTGGGAAGTTATAAGAAGAGATATACTTCACGCCCCTTTGTTCAAGTTTTAGTGTTTGGGAAGTTATAAGAAGAGATATACTTCACGCCCCTTTGTTCAAGTTTTAGTGTTTNAAGATAATACAAAGTGTTTTATTCTAAATGCAGGCTACGGTTCTAATGATGTATAACACCAGAGGCTCGTCCTCTCGAAGCGACTTTAATAGACCGATCGTAGTTGATCAAAAGAAACACATTCTTTGTTTCAATAGAGTTGATTGACTTTTGAGTGGATCAAAAAAAGTTTGATCCATTCAAACTCGATTGTTTAAGTTAACCGAGAAATTGAACAGCTCATAGACGGACATGACATAGTACCTACGATTAATAAAATCTCAGAGAATAAGATGGTTAGGCCATCTACGGAGAAGCCCTGAGACGAGGATGCCCAAACAAATGTGAAAAGGTAGATTGTTCGACCGCAGAAGGCTAGGATGGACTCCAGTCCGTCCTAAAATTTGCAATCGTAAGTTTATTTACCTTGACTTTAGTAGTAATCAACGGTTCAGCTCTCTTCTTCTCCAAACTCTGTAACAAATCGATATTTTCGTAACTATTTTTTAATTTCTCATCGCACTATCAAATATCTATAAACATTTGTTTTAAGAGATAATTTGAACGTAAGTTTAATTATTCATAAATTTCTGAATACTAATACCTAATACAAAATGTGTAATATCCTAACTAATTTTAAATCGACTATTACTAAAATCCGTTAGCTAGACTTTAATTTAAGGCGTTACTTTCGTCTGTGAAAAAAGCAAGGTAAAACATTGTTTCGATGCGTTGACCTCTGCTCAGCACGTGTGAGGTAAAATTAAAATTGACCTTCCTATGCAGTTTCCCTGCAAGAGTTTAAAACAAAATTTTAACTTGTTTTGCAAACTTTTAACTTTCTAAGAATCAATGATTGTCTGCGGGCTACAATGAAAGTAGCCAGGGGCGGCCCGACACAAAACATTCACCCCAAGTATGTTTTCGGCGCTCCCCCTCTTTTTTTATCTGTTTGAAACCCCCAAAAAAGTGGTTAAAACGTACTTTTCTACCATAAAATGGTAAAGTTTTTTTTTTTCTTTTTTTTTTACAAAATATTTTTCCTCACCTCTGGTAGGAAAATTATTGTATTCACCCAAAAATTTCGACTGAATTATCCGTTTTGGGTATTTTTAAGACCTGAGTGGTTTTCAGCATGCCTGAATGTGTGTTATCGTTATCATCATAGCGCCCAGGGTATTTAACCTAGAGAATTAAAACGTGGCAGAAAAATCAGTTCTTTCTTCTAGTTGTGCCGCCCGAAAAATAACAGTTTTCCGCCATCTTGAACCCTGTTTGTTGAGTCAGCAAATTAAAAAAAAATCATAAAAAATCGAAAAGTTATTAACTAAACACCGAAATAACATTTCAAACGTTATAATATAATAGTTATAAACGTTAATATAAATTTCTGAAATTCATTGAACGCTCACTATTTTCCTAGAAAAACTCTTGGAGGCTGTCGAATCTCACAAAAACTTCTTTATTTAATACTTTTTCGAATTGTAATTCCGTATCGATTTCATGGAGAAATTCACGTTTGAATGCAAAAAAGTCACCTACAAAACTTCTAGCAGGTGCGGTACCTACCAAAATGCTTGCATGGAACGAGAAAAAAACCACAGAATTTTTTTCAAATGGAAATTTATTACATAAAACATTTCACTAGAAAACCACGTTCGGTTTTATTAGCAAAAACGTGTTTGTTTGTTTTTTTTTTGGTTTTTTAAATCAAAATATCCTATCTCGGCAACGGATTGAGATACAAAAGTGCGCTTGGTGGCGTTTTGCTCCATTTTGGATCTATTTTCACCCACATTTTTTTTTTCGGTTTATGTCGGTAACACCCTGTATAACCGTTAGGTTCCCTAGTCTAACTACCTTATTTAGTCCAATATTTACTTTAGGACAAATCAATAAAACACTATTATAATGATATACAAAGTGTAATATGCCTTTGTTCCGAAGTATGTATATTACACTAAATATCCCTTTGTCGTAATCAGTGACGGAGCAGTCGCCCCGGGCGTGAGCCAGACGGGGCGCCAAAATGTTAAATAAAATAGTATAAATCGGCTAACGTGGCTACAACCCAGGGCACTAAGTTTTAGTATTAGGTCTGGGGCGCCAAATTGCCTAATTTTCCTCGAGCACTAACATGCCTAGTTCCCTTACTGGTCGTAATTCGTAATAGAAATAGTTATTTTGGCAAAGTAATATAAACTCTCCGTTACTAAACCCACATTTTCAAAACCGCCAGGTATAAAGTTGTTAAACTGAAAAAAGGAACAGTTTCAAAAAACCCGAAGTCAATCGTACAATTTAAAATAATTGGGTGTTCAAGTGTAGATTTACCACAAAAATTACCAGTGTAATGATCTGATCCAGGTTTGGCGCCCCCCAAGACCGGCGCCTCGTGCGGCCGCACGGGTCGCACGGGCCTCAGGCCGCCCCTGAAAGTAGCCCGCAGATAGCCCTAAATTGATTTGAACCGTCTGCGCTCTATAACTTTTGGTAAATTGATACTTTAATAAATGCAAAATAAACTTCTAATTGGTGTGGCACATAGGGTTACATGATAAAATTACACATGGAAAAAATTACACGTTGAAAAAATTACACGGGGAAAAAATTACACATGCGAAAATTACACTAAGAAATAATTACACATTGAAAGTTTTGGGAAAAATTGATGAAATTGTTTGGTTGTCATATCAATATTGAAATAATTTATGATGTTTAGACTGGTTACGTAGATTAAAATTATATTTAAAACCTACTAATTATTAATACTACAAGATAGGGGAAAAACTACATAAAAATGGTAGATTTCACATGTAGGGGACAAAATATTGGAGTCTAAAAAATGTTTGATGTAAAATATTCTTATTTTTTGCCATAAATTCCAAATTTGATTTTTTAAGTGTGTTGGCCTAAGGGCAAAAAGGGTGGTTGCGGTTACCCCTAGTATACGGAAGTGGGTGAAAAGTAACTTGCCTTTACATGGTTCATTAATCTATTACACATTTCATTAATTTATCTTTTACGATTCAAGTCGGTTTAATTAATCATTATTTTTACAATACAAGTTTTATCTTTCTATTGTTTTCGGGAGGTTATTATTTCTATATTTGCCTCTCTATATGGGGCAAAATATTGGAGATAAAAAAAAACGTTTGTAGTAAAATTCGATTATTTTTCACCGTAGAATCCAAATTTGCTATCAAAATTATACACTAAATTTGAAATTTTGAAGTTAAGTGGTCTGAGGGCAAAATGGCTAGTTGCCCCTAGTGCTCGATAGCATGAAAGCAAACTTCCCTTTGCATGGTACATATCCCCCAAGTTTCATTAACTTATCTCAAAGTGTTCAAAAATTAAGAGGGGGAGGGGAGGACTTTTGGAACATCAAGTATGTGGGCTTCAGCAAGGGCCTGGGCTGACTAAATCCTTTCCCATCGTCTAAGCTTGATATGACAACCAAACTATTTTATTAATTTTCCTAAAAATTTAAATGCGTAATTATTTCTTAGTTTGACGACCACCCCGCGCCCCCCCAATCGTACAGAGTTGTAAGTGGACGTAAAAGAAAGCCTATTGTATTTACTACAAATTCATTTCCTATGACTTTTCTCGTAGGTTAACAGTTTTACGCCGATATTCGCCCCGATACGAGAACAATACAGAATATTTCCATTTTTTTTTTTATGTATAAAAAAAAAATGGAAATCCACTTTTTTAAAATAAAATTTAATTTTTAAAGTGCCACATCTCGGAAACTATTGGACGTACAGAGTTGCCATTAGACTTTAGATTGTTGTAAATTTATTGGACTCAAAAACTTGTAAGACAAACTAGCATCGAACAACGCATAGTTTACGAGGTATATGGCAACAACTGATTTTTTTTTTTTTAGTTTTTCACATATTTTGCAAAAAATTGGGGGGGGCCCTTAGGAAGAGGTCATGGGGGAGNGGGGAGGAAGTCTATGAATTTATTGATCAAATTTATTTTTATTACTTACTGTAAATTTGACCAAAACCTAAAGAGAAATAATTAAAAAGGGTCTGACAATTTGTCATGAAAGTTAAATACGTTGAATGCATATCATCAAACTCAACATGAGTTTCCATAGTTAAACTAGAATTTAAATTATTATTTAATCTTGATTTTCCTTTTGGTGATGAGTAAAGTTTACATTTAAAATAATGATAATATTACGAATACCTGAATAGAGCATGCACAAGATGCGACGTCGTGCATGCAGTAGTCACACTGTTCTATGTAGGGCCGAGAGTGTTTCAGTGCTGATTTAACCGTAGTTACCTTCCTCTTCCTGCCTGATCTGTCTTTAGATACACCACCCGATGTAGTAGACGCACCGTCCGCGTTCACAGGAGAACCCTTATCACTTCTTCTTTCCGACTCTCCAAGGGGCAACGTCTCGTCGGCAAGAGTTAAAGTCTGCTCTGGTCTAGGCCATCTTCCTCCTCCTCTAGCCTTAGCTACAGTCGATTTGATCTTTTCTAGAATCATCGTGAGTTCTTCCAAATCGGGATCGATAGTTTTGTCTTTATCGTCCGATTTTAATTTTTTATCTTCGTCTTTCTCGTCTAGTTCAGGCTGGGTTTCTTTTAATACGGTTTCGTCGGTTATAACGTCGTCGTCTTTTTTCTGGACTTCCTCGGGCCCTAGACCTGCTCGCGTCGTTATTTCGTCGAGAATCCTTCTGATGGCATCGAGGTCCGGATCGCTTTCTTCGTCTTCTTTGATCGTTTTCAGTATAGGTTTAAATTTTTTGGTGTTGGGATCGGGAGCGTGGCGATCCGCGGCAGCTTCGCGAGAACTTATTTTTTTAATGAGGTTTTTTAATTCGGTCAAAGCTTCTTTATCTTTCTCCTCGTCCTCCTCCGCTATGGTAGGAAGGTCCGGAACGAATCTACCGGTTCCTCTGTGCCGAGAAGGCTTTTCCAGCTTGGTTTTCTTAGAATGTACGCTGTTGAGTACTTGTTTAAGTCGATTTATTTCCGAATCCAACTCTTCTATCGCAGTTAGACTTTCGCCTTTATTTACTTTCTTATGACCGCTGTCCTTCTTCGATTTACTAGCGGGTTTCGAATCCGAAGGGCTTCCCCTCGATTTTTCGGATAAGTAGTTCCGACGGTTGTAGCTTTGGATCGGAGCACGTCTGGCAAACGTCCAGTCCACCTTTTTTCTCTTTTTAGGAGGTGGCTCGAAGTCTCCTCTGCGTTTAAACTCTAGAGCTATGTCGACGCCTTCGGTGGGTTTCTGAAATCTTCTTATCCAGGCGTTTTCTAATTCTCCTAGGAAAGCTTTAGCTTGGACGCACTCTATTTTCAAATCCCCGGGTCTCCCGGTGGTCAAATCCGGTCTGATTTCTACCTTGCGGAGGACGAGAGTTTTCTGCGGCCCGCATTTTAGAGGGGGTGGTTCCAATTTTTTAATGCCGAGAGTCTTACTGACAGCTTGTCGGAATTTGTTGCATCTCTTTCTCATTCTGTATTTTCTAGCTTGGCGCTGATTCATTATAGGCCCCTGTGAAAAAACAAAATTTTCAACAATTGATCGGATATGAAACTAATTTTTTCGCACACTAGTGACACCATTTAGTCATAAATTAAAATGCTACCTTTTACTAATACATAAATTGCCGATCAATGCTTTAAAAATTCCCTACACAAAAGACGAAGTCTAATAAAAAGTATCGATAATGACAGTTAAATACAGGTACAACTTACAAATTAAAATAAAGCCACTAGGCCTGTGGGAGGGGTGGGCCAGTACATTATTATTTAACTACTTTGTCCGACCTGCTCTCATTGGCTCCTATCCACATTTTGTCGAATTTCCAGCGCTGTCAAAAGTAAATACTGATTGTAAAAAGAGTATTACCAGAACCGACATGGTTTGTGGTTTGTGGTCGAAATGGTTAGTGATTCCAAGCGCACCCCTTTTAACACTGAATCAATCTTCATAAATCGAAATTAATCAAAAGCAAGGAAAATCTGACTCACCAAGATTAGGCGCAGTGATTTATATTAAAATAAAACAAACTCCTACTTTACTTTCTCATATATTTAGTATAAATAGAAAGTATTGCGAAGGCGCAATACTTTTATATATTTGAGGTCCCTTGAGTCCAAAAAAGTAGTTTTTATACTTGTTAAGTATTGAAGGTTCAATTTAAATTTCCCGCTATCTCCCTTCTCCTTTCCCACAATTTTCCTATACCTGGATCCTTTTCCCGCGTTTTAAAGTGTCATCTCCTCTCCATTGTCCTTCCTCGCCTCTGCCTCCTATCTATATCTACCCTTTTCCTTCTTCTTCCTCTCTCAGGTGCACGTCGGACCGACGTAGTTCTTTTTTTCATAACTTACCTATATGTGCTTTTCCTCTCCGTGGCCGTGATTATCACTCTTCCTCTAAATATAAGAACCTCTGATTTCGCCATTTCTGAAAGTGCGCCGTGACTGTTCGATCCAATTGTATAAAGAAAGCCGTTACCGGGCTGCGAAACACCATCCACCAGACCACGCCGCGCCGCCGGAGAAACGACATAATCAGGTAACTTTCCCACCTCCTCTTCCTCTTTTTTACTTCCTCTATCAAACAATACTATTTTTTTTATACATTTTTTTTCCTTCACAATACTTTCTCTTTTTATATACAATGTATCTCCACTTCCTCAATCTTCCCAATAAATGCAGGTGTACCCCAAGGAAGTATCCTAGCTCCAATTCTATATTCCCTCTACACAGCTGACATTCCTGAACATCCTCATACCACTCTCACATCCTTTGCAGATGACAAATGCATTCTTTCATCTCACGAATCTCCACGTACAGCTTCTGACCATGTACAACAACATCAAATCCTTCTTGAATCCTGGCTGAAGAAATGGAGAATAAAGATAAACCAAAATACAAGTAACCACGTGACCTTTGCTCTTAGACATGGTATCTGCGAACCTGTAACCCTAAACCAAATCCCTAGTACAGTACAGTCCGCTACCTTGGGTTACACCTTGATCAACGTTTAACCTGGGCACATCACACAAAACTCAAAAGACAAGAAACTAACCGACGATATAAAATTTTACACCGGCTCTTACATTACAAATCACAACTCGGTACACATAACAAACTTCTCATATATAACACTATAATAAAACCCATATGGACATATGGCATCGAAATATGGGGTTGTACCAAGCGCTCTAACTCCTACCGTATCCAATCCCTCAAATTCAGTCAAAAATCGTCAGAAAAATAACTAATGCTCCATTTTATGTTTCCAATCTCATCCTTCATAATGACCTAAATGTACCCTTTGTTTCTGACCTAGCCACCTCCAGGTATCAATCCTTCCACGATTCTGTATCCCATCACCCTAATCCTTTAGTCCAAAACCTCTCCTCTAATTCCATTCCCGGAAATCCTCCCCGAGGACTGAAAAGTCAGTGGCCACGAGATTTATTAAATTAAATTAAAATTATAGCTAGCAGCATATTGTACGCATGTTATTAATTGTGAGTGCTGTCACTGGACAGTTTCTCACATCATGACTACCATGCCAACTTGAACCAGAAACATCATTATTACTTATAACAATGTATTATTGTAAGTGTAATATACTAATAAAACGAAAAAAAAAAAAAGAAAAATATATACAATGTATACGAGAAAGGAAAAAAGCTCAGTCAGTATATTGTTTTTATCAGGGTGGACTGAAGTTGATTCTGCCATTGTGAAGGTAGCAACAGAGTTTATTTATATTTTAATATAAATCGCTGCGCCGAATCTTAATGAGTCAGATTCTCTTTGATTTGGATTGGTTTAGATTCAAGAAGATTCTTTATTGTAAAAGGAGCCTTAGAGAGGGGTATGAGTGTATGAGGAACCTAGCAATAAAATTGCAGGGTCATGTGATCTGTCATAGATCACAGATATCGTGATTAGGCACCAATCAGTGATTAAGTGGTATTCGGATTTTATATTCATAAATAAACTAGCTGGATACCCGTGCTTCGCTGCGGAGTGTTATCTTAATTTGATAAGTTTATAAACTACCACCAGAAACATTTAAACTATTTTACTATGCGAGAATATATAGATTCTATCCCTCCCACTTATTTCTGTACCCCCTCCTCTTTGATAAGATAATTTGAAAATATACCCAAATTTACCCCCCTTCTGAATGGAAATATGATAAAACTATACATAACAACAATTACTGTACAATTAAAGAACTTTTCAAAGATATGCATCATGAAGGGTGTTCATTACTTTGACCTCGCATGCACTACTTGTACCCTGTACTCATATATGTGTACCAACTTTTACTTGTAGATATATTTTCCATTTTACCCCCCTAAATGTACGTAAAAACAATTACTGGTTTTCAATACTTTGACATTTGTACCCCGTATCCCTGTGTACCCAAAATTAAATTTCGAAAATTCATGTTGGCGTTGGCAGCGACCTGCACCTTGTTTTGAAGGAAAAGAGTGTAAATATTCATCGAGATCGAACTCAAACTTTTGATTTGCATAAAGAACATAAACACACACATAAGTCGACTTTTATAGATATTGATATCAATATCCATTTTACCCCCACCCCTAAATGAAAATATGACAAAAACGTGCTTCAATAATTACTGTAGGTACTCTTAGAGTTTTTCAACAATATGCATCATGAAGGGTATCCGCAGTACTTTGACATTTGTACCCTGTACCCCTGTGTACCAAAATTTTATTTTCGTACTCTCATGCAGGCAGTGACCTTGATCATGTTCTGAAGGAAAAGAGTGTAAATATTCATCAAATTGGGATAAAACTGTAGATTTGTATGAAAGACATACTCTCATATAGATACGCTTCTTTTTGTACTTAGATATACATACCTAGTTATATTTTTCCATTTTACCCCCCTCCTAATTGAAAATATGACAAAACTATACTTAATAACAATCACTGTACTCTCAAAGAGCTTTTCAACGATATGCATAATGAAGGGTATTCATTACTTTGACCCCGTATTCATTACTTGTACCCCGTACCCCGGAATACCAAAATTTAAATTTCCAAAATTCATGTAGACCTTAATTTTCCCCTTGCTTTGAAGGTCAGTGTGCAAAATTTCATCGAGATCGGACTAAAACTGTAGATTTGTATAAAGAACAAACATACGTTGACTTTTATATAATATATAGATTATTATTATATAAATGAGTCCCAAGCCCCCTAAAGCTAACACCTAAAGCCATTAAATAATACAGTGAAATTATTTATTAGAATACATATGGGAATTAATCCATGAGAAAATAACAATTCCATAAGCACAATTCTTGAATTGATGTGACAAAGTAACAGCCCCTCCAAATATTGTAATATCTCTTGATACAGACCATCGATTAATTTATTCTGGCCCCTAATAATAGCATAATTGAAAAATACTTTCCTCTACAATTTTAATCGTGCCCATAGAAACCTTGATCTAATACCATTGTTATGGGAAATGCGCTAAGCTAGTGAAACAAGTTGAGGGGGAAGATTCTATAACTTGTTTGGGTGCCCCCCCCCCCCCTCCCCGATCAGGAGCAATTCATACATTTAGCCTCTTTTATTAAAGCTGATTTTGTCTCACTGAGAGTAATAACTGAGTTTACTGCAATTTTCACTGATTCCTCCAAAGTCCCCCCCCCCCCACATTATTATAAACTAAAATAAATAGGTATCAGGGTTACCCACCTCTTCTTCTTCCAAATCCGCTTGTGGCTCGGGGAATATACAGTTTAAAAAATCGTAATAACTATCGTCCAGTATGTCGTCGTACTTTTGTTCGATTTTTTCGTGGAACCACAATCCCTCGGAACTCTGAGCGTAGACTTCGATCGCCTTCGCTATGTGAGTAAGAATGATTTCGTAGTCGCAATCCTCTTGAGTAGCTTCTCTACATCGCTCTTGAAAAATATGGTACAACTCGCCGAGCTCTTGCAACCTTTGTTGTTGGTCCATAGGATTCAACATGTATTTAACCATGAGATCGTGTTCGGAAGCCGTTTTAAGAAAATCCTGTAACAAAGGTAGCGGAGGCGGCTCCATAGAAGCCAAATCGGTATGTCGGAACACATGCTCCAGCACCGCGGAATCGGTGTCCAAGTCGTCCACGATCGATTCCTCGTCTTCGTCGTTCCCAAGTACTATTTCATTTGTCGCGTCGCCTTCCATGACTAGCTATTTAATAACACTTTAACAAATCACTAATTACTATCGGAAAAAACCCAAGTCAATATAAGCCGATCGATATGAAAATTTAAAATGACGAAATATGACAATAATAAACATATTATTTATTTGACTTGGTTACCAAAACGTAAACAAATCCGGTCTCACAAATAAAATAAACAGGGTAGCAAACTTAAAATAAGATTTTGAAAAAAATCCAACAATGTTTTTTTTAATAATATTTTTTATTCTTTTCGGGCTATATTTTTATTCTTAATGAAATACTTTGAACAGGCGGCGTAAAAAGCAGGGCCCGCGGACCTCTAACTTAGTACATCAACAATATAAAAATTTTAGAGTTGGGGCGGGCCCCCAATAAACTAGCTTCGCCACCGTATTAAACTTTTTATCACCATGTTGATATCCGGATCAAAATATCAACGTATTTTGAATCTTGATCGGTGGTTTTAAGAAGGGCCCGATCCTTGAGTTGGACCCAGCTTGACGTCATTTCCATTCAAAATATTCATCGGATGGAATTTCCATCCGATCACCCTGTCTGGTTTCACCCCCCAAAACGTGACCAGGAACTCGAATCACACGACCGGGGTTTCGGGCCGAGGGGACGTGGCCCCGACTTAGGGAGACCAGATCGGCTCGTCTAATCGGCCCTTACTGTAGACTGAGAGTTGTTAGACTCTCAGTAACTTGAGTTGAGCATCGAACTCAATTAAATATGGAAAGCGAATTTGCAACTTGAGGTAGTGGTTTAAAATGCACGTGGCACGCACGTAGAAGGTTACAGTATTAGCCACAACAAGGTTACAAATAATTAAAGCCCAGCTTCAAGTTATTTTTGTTAACTTTCTTGTTCTTTCATCATATTTACTTTTACTATTGTATTTGATCATTAAAGGACGAAAGGAACCTACTCTAGGATTGATAAAGATTTACATTATAGTACATGCACTATATACATAAGATGTACAACTAGGCATCGCGTGGCTCTATCATTGAAGCGAGCTTTCAATAATAAATTATGTATTGAAAATATAGATTATCCTGAATCATGATGAGTTGAAAGATAAAGATATGATAGTAGTACAGCGGCTAGTAGTAAGGGACCACCCGGCATTCTTACTATTCCTTTAACCACACATCTCCTTTTAAATTATTATAAAATGTATGACTTCCCTACGCAAAAACTTCTGCTTGTATCAAGATGAAAATTTCACACGCCTGTTTTAATTGTACTTTAGACGATGTATATGAAGTTTTATTAAAATCGTTGCGTTAGAACGTAAGATATCGGTAAAAACGTTGTTTTCTCTACTTTGAACGTTTAGGTCCGCTTTAATAGTTTTAAGTAGTGGTACCAGGAAAAGGGAACTACTTATTCAACGAAGTAGAACAAGTATTGATAATAAAAAAAATATGGACTTAAAAACAAAAAAAATCTCCGTGCCCCGTGCCCTATCAACAATTGTTTTAGATCGTAGAAAAAATACGGCAGTATTTTTTTTTATTACTCTATTGGGTCTGGGGGCACGTGCCCCCTCTGGATACGCCACTGCTGGATTTATTACCTATTTGGACTTGTTGTTTTATAATCCATGTTCAGGCCTGTATTGTATCAGCTGTTATTGGCTACGGCAGTTTGATGAATGTGAAATACTAAAACAATAAATGTGCATTTTCAGGAAGAGGGGGGATGCTAGCACAAAAAAATATGTGTGAGGCTCTCACGCATTAGAAGTGAAACTTAAGTTCTAAAATGCATTGCTCTCTTTCATTTTTTGACGACTTGATTATTTCAGGATGAATAAATGGTTATGGGAAATTTAATTGAAAAAAAAATATTACTATGCTAAGGCAACCACATTTATTCCAATAAAAATAAATGTTTCTTTTGATTTGCTGGTCTTTAAATAGATATAATACAATTAATCTGTAAAAATGTTACACTTGGACGAGTCTCGAATCGCAAACTTCGTTA
>KZ651093.1:529629-540020 GCA_001010745.2 Gerris buenoi | reverse complement strand
AAAAAATGCACCAATTATGGATTCTTCTTCATTTCATAAGTTTTCTCTTATTACAATTTCCATCTTCAGATCTCTATTTTGAGACACAGCTGTATACAGGCCGATTTTGGGAATCTTGGGCGTATGTATCTGTTATAGATTATCTGGGCTTCGATGTAGCGTATCTGGTTTTTCAAAAGAGTATGAAATGAAAAAGAATACATAAATAATGCAATTTATATCAATATATAGGAAACACTTTAATTATGTGTGCATTATATTTGTTAGTTTTTGCATTTCTATACATGATGCCCTGTATAGGGGAATCCAACCCTATTGTCTTTTGATTGATTAGCATGCTGTGTTTATAGCAATCCTTTAAGGAAGGACAGCTCCACTTTGTACTTTTTGTCAATAAAGTGTTTCTCTCTAGAGATTGGTGATTCAATTGAAAACATACGGGAAAACTAATTTTATATTAATGAAATTGCAGCTTAACTTATATTGTGGTTTACGTATCGAGCTAAATCAAAATGCAATCAGTATAGGAAACAACAAGCGTAGAGAATATCTACCTTATTAAGTCAAACATTTACAAAAAAAATATAAGGTCATTTAAATTTGTAACCAAACAATTATTTACATTCTCAAAGTTTAAAAATGAGACTAGAAACTTTTTTAAAAGTAATTATAAAAATAGCGATGAATATTTGCTATTTTAAAATCACACTGGCAAAATAATTTTTCGGATAACATTTTATTTCTACAAAAAAAATAAATAAACATCTGGACTTTTATAAAATGTAATTACGCTTTTGACATTAAATCACACGGTTAATAATTTAAAAATACATTCCTGTGAAGGTCAATTGCCGACGCCAAGCGCAAACTTGGAAAAGTGAAAAAACCCACAGGACAAATCACAATTAAAAATAACAAATGTAAAAGGAAAGAGTAATTAGTTAATGACACGTAGAGTACAGCAAGTTAAAATAGTAAGAACATAATCTTCAAAATTTTAGGGTTTTTTTTTTTTTTTTTTTTTTTTAATACAAATCTTAAAATTGAAACTCAACTAAAATAAACTTAATTAAATTATAAACATCAAGTTTACGAACACCTTCTAATATTAATGATGACCTTCTCAGACTAATTTTTTAATCTAACATTTTTTTATACCTCCGATATTTTGTCCTCTATATGAGGGAAAAAAATATAAAAAATGGTAGATCCAATCCACCATGTCTCAATCTAACCAAGACCCCAAAAAAATATATAGACCCAAGTTTCATTAGTTTATCTCAAAATGTATAGATTTTACAACGATAAACATTTTATTTTTCTACTGTTTTCAGGAGTAATTTTTCCGTCTTTGCCTTCCTATAGGAGGAAAAATATTAGAGATAGAAAAAAAATGTTTCAAGTAAAATTTTATTATTTTTTGCTGTAAAATCCAAATCTAGTATAAAAAATATGCACTAAAATTTGACAAGGCCAGGGGGCAAAACGGGTAGTTGCCCCCGGTGTGCGAGAGCATGCAAACAAACTTCACTTTGCACGGTACAGATCCCCCAAGTTTCATTAATTTATCTCAAACCGTTTAAAAGTTAAGAAGGGGAGCGGGGCTTTAGGGCCACCCTGTATGTGGGCTTCAGGGCCACCCTGTATGGGGCTTTAGGGCCACCCTGTATGGGGCTTTAGGGCCACCCTGTATGGGGCTTTANGTACAGTTCATATTCTATACATACAGGGTAGGGCAGAGGAAAGTACAGTTCATATTCTATACATACAGGGTAGGGCAGAGGAAAGTACAGTTCATATTCTATACATACAGGGTAGGGCAGAGGAAAGTACAGTTCATATTCTATACATACAGGGTAGGGCAGAGGAAAGTACAGTTCATATTCTATACATACAGGGTAGGGCAGAGGAAAGTACAGTTCATATTCTATACATACAGGGTAGGGCAGAGGAAAGTACAGTTCATATTCTATACATACAGGGTAGGGCAGAGGAAAGTACAGTTCATATTCTATACATACAGGGTAGGGCAGAGGAAAGTACAGTTCATATTCTATACATACAGGGTAGGGCAGAGGAAAGTACAGTTCATATTCTATACATACAGGGTAGGGCAGAGGAAAGTACAGTTCATATTCTATACATACAGGGTAGGGCAGAGGAAAGTACAGTTCATATTCTATACATACAGGGTAGGGCAGAGGAAAGTACAGTTCATATTCTATACATACAGGGTAGGGCAGAGGAAAGTACAGTTCATATTCTATACATACAGGGTAGGGCAGAGGAAAGTACAGTTCATATTCTATACATACAGGGTAGGGCAGAGGAAAGTACAGTTCATATTCTATACATACAGGGTAGGGCAGAGGAAAGTACAGTTCATATTCTATACATACAGGGTAGGGCAGAGGAAAGTACAGTTCATATTCTATACATACAGGGTAGGGCAGAGGAAAGTACAGTTCATATTCTATACATACAGGGTAGGGCAGAGGAAAGTACAGTTCATATTCTATACATACAGGGTAGGGCAGAGGAAAGTACAGTTCATATTCTATACATACAGGGTAGGGCAGAGGAAAGTACAGTTCATATTCTATACATACAGGGTAGGGCAGAGGAAAGTACAGTTCATATTCTATACATACAGGGTAGGGCAGAGGAAAGTACAGTTCATATTCTATACATACAGGGTAGGGCAGAGGAAAGTACAGTTCATATTCTATACATACAGGGTAGGGCAGAGGAAAGTACAGTTCATATTCTATACATACAGGGTAGGGCAGAGGAAAGTACAGTTCATATTCTATACATACAGGGTAGGGCAGAGGAAAGTACAGTTCATATTCTATACATACAGGGTAGGGCAGAGGAAAGTACAGTTCATATTCTATACATACAGGGTAGGGCAGAGGAAAGTACAGTTCATATTCTATACATACAGGGTAGGGCAGAGGAAAGTACAGTTCATATTCTATACATACAGGGTAGGGCAGAGGAAAGTACAGTTCATATTCTATACATACAGGGTAGGGCAGAGGAAAGTACAGTTCATATTCTATACATACAGGGTAGGGCAGAGGAAAGTACAGTTCATATTCTATACATACAGGGTAGGGCAGAGGAAAGTACAGTTCATATTCTATACATACAGGGTAGGGCAGAGGAAAGTACAGTTCATATTCTATACATACAGGGTAGGGCAGAGGAAAGTACAGTTCATATTCTATACATACAGGGTAGGGCAGAGGAAAGTACAGTTCATATTCTATACATACAGGGTAGGGCAGAGGAAAGTACAGTTCATATTCTATACATACAGGGTAGGGCAGAGGAAAGTACAGTTCATATTCTATACATACAGGGTAGGGCAGAGGAAAGTACAGTTCATATTCTATACATACAGGGTAGGGCAGAGGAAAGTACAGTTCATATTCTATACATACAGGGTAGGGCAGAGGAAAGTACAGTTCATATTCTATACATACAGGGTAGGGCAGAGGAAAGTACAGTTCATATTCTATACATACAGGGTAGGGCAGAGGAAAGTACAGTTCATATTCTATACATACAGGGTAGGGCAGAGGAAAGTACAGTTCATATTCTATACATACAGGGTAGGGCAGAGGAAAGTACAGTTCATATTCTATACATACAGGGTAGGGCAGAGGAAAGTACAGTTCATATTCTATACATACAGGGTAGGGCAGAGGAAAGTACAGTTCATATTCTATACATACAGGGTAGGGCAGAGGAAAGTACAGTTCATATTCTATACATACAGGGTAGGGCAGAGGAAAGTACAGTTCATATTCTATACATACAGGGTAGGGCAGAGGAAAGTACAGTTCATATTCTATACATACAGGGTAGGGCAGAGGAAAGTACAGTTCATATTCTATACATACAGGGTAGGGCAGAGGAAAGTACAGTTCATATTCTATACATACAGGGTAGGGCAGAGGAAAGTACAGTTCATATTCTATACATACAGGGTAGGGCAGAGGAAAGTACAGTTCATATTCTATACATACAGGGTAGGGCAGAGGAAAGTACAGTTCATATTCTATACATACAGGGTAGGGCAGAGGAAAGTACAGTTCATATTCTATACATACAGGGTAGGGCAGAGGAAAGTACAGTTCATATTCTATACATACAGGGTAGGGCAGAGGAAAGTACAGTTCATATTCTATACATACAGGGTAGGGCAGAGGAAAGTACAGTTCATATTCTATACATACAGGGTAGGGCAGAGGAAAGTACAGTTCATATTCTATACATACAGGGTAGGGCAGAGGAAAGTACAGTTCATATTCTATACATACAGGGTAGGGCAGAGGAAAGTACAGTTCATATTCTATACATACAGGGTAGGGCAGAGGAAAGTACAGTTCATATTCTATACATACAGGGTAGGGCAGAGGAAAGTACAGTTCATATTCTATACATACAGGGTAGGGCAGAGGAAAGTACAGTTCATATTCTATACATACAGGGTAGGGCAGAGGAAAGTACAGTTCATATTCTATACATACAGGGTAGGGCAGAGGAAAGTACAGTTCATATTCTATACATACAGGGTAGGGCAGAGGAAAGTACAGTTCATATTCTATACATACAGGGTAGGGCAGAGGAAAGTACAGTTCATATTCTATACATACAGGGTAGGGCAGAGGAAAGTACAGTTCATATTCTATACATACAGGGTAGGGCAGAGGAAAGTACAGTTCATATTCTATACATACAGGGTAGGGCAGAGGAAAGTACAGTTCATATTCTATACATACAGGGTAGGGCAGAGGAAAGTACAGTTCATATTCTATACATACAGGGTAGGGCAGAGGAAAGTACAGTTCATATTCTATACATACAGGGTAGGGCAGAGGAAAGTACAGTTCATATTCTATACATACAGGGTAGGGCAGAGGAAAGTACAGTTCATATTCTATACATACAGGGTAGGGCAGAGGAAAGTACAGTTCATATTCTATACATACAGGGTAGGGCAGAGGAAAGTACAGTTCATATTCTATACATACAGGGTAGGGCAGAGGAAAGTACAGTTCATATTCTATACATACAGGGTAGGGCAGAGGAAAGTACAGTTCATATTCTATACATACAGGGTAGGGCAGAGGAAAGTACAGTTCATATTCTATACATACAGGGTAGGGCAGAGGAAAGTACAGTTCATATTCTATACATACAGGGTAGGGCAGAGGAAAGTACAGTTCATATTCTATACATACAGGGTAGGGCAGAGGAAAGTACAGTTCATATTCTATACATACAGGGTAGGGCAGAGGAAAGTACAGTTCATATTCTATACATACAGGGTAGGGCAGAGGAAAGTACAGTTCATATTCTATACATACAGGGTAGGGCAGAGGAAAGTACAGTTCATATTCTATACATACAGGGTAGGGCAGAGGAAAGTACAGTTCATATTCTATACATACAGGGTAGGGCAGAGGAAAGTACAGTTCATATTCTATACATACAGGGTAGGGCAGAGGAAAGTACAGTTCATATTCTATACATACAGGGTAGGGCAAAGGAAAGTACAGTTCATATTCTATACATACAGGGTAGGGCAGAGGAAAGTACAGTTCATATTCTATACATACAGGGTAGGGCAGAGGAAAGTACAGTTCATATTCTATACATACAGGGTAGGGCAGAGGAAAGTAAGTTCATATTCTATATAATATACTATACAGGGTAGGGCAGAGGAAAGTACAGTTTCTAATGGTAATTCCTTCAGGTCAAGTCTAGATCCCATCACAGGTATGTAAACAAATTATTTCAATACTCCGTTTTGTAAATGTTTATGTTCGCTGCTGTAATTCAACAACCACATGTACCTAAAAGACATGCAAATATGATGTTTCAGGCAGTTTTACGCCTCGGAAGAGGCGAAATATAGCTAAGTAGTTTGTCTAGGACGATGTAAAAAGTGTTTACTGATACCCTTACGACCCCCACCAAAATAAAATAAAATATCTTTGGATTGTTTTACCTATCCTTGTACTAATATTAAAATTAGTGTTGATTTTGACAGGATAGGAAACTTGAAGGAGAGCCTGTGAGAGCGGAACATTTCAACACCTATAAGGCGGTACAAGAATAACTCAAGCTTTCACCGGCTCTCCCTTTAATTTTCTCACACTGTAAGAGTAATTACTTAGCTTCTGCCCTCCAGATAGTTTTCGTACCCTTTCATAAATAATCCTATCGACAATTAAACAGTCATCAGGGTCCGTTAAAAAAATATACATAAAAATAATAACACGAATCTCACGATAGGAACTCTTTTGCTATTTTAAAATTAAAAAAAAAAAAAAATAAAAATAAACTTCCAATTGATTATTTTTAAAATGTAAATAAAGACAATTAGCAGGTAAATATCGATTACTTTAACATTAAATTATTACGAATATACTGGCAAACCTCGAATTACAAATGTAGATGGTCCCCGCAACTTATTTGGAAAGTCAAATCTTTGTCATTTGGATTTACCCCCTCTTCCCATTTTATTTTGAAATATAGGCTACAAATAGCGAGAAAGTGCTACTTTAATTAAAACTTATTATCGTTTAAAAAATTAATATCTCAAATTGACAAAATAGGAGTATAAATGTAACTATGCAGTATTCATAAAAAGGTCGATAAATAATATTAATATTATTTTTAAAAAAACTTAATTCCAGTCAAAATTTTCGTCAGTGGAAAAGAAGAGTGCCGNGACAAGGCCAGGGGGCAAAACGGGTAGTTGCCCCCGGTGTGCGAGAGCATGCAAACAAACTTCACTTTGCACGGTACAGATCCCCCAAGTTTCATTAATTTATCTCAAACCGTTTAAAAGTTAAGAAGGGGAGCGGGGCTTTAGGGCCACCCTGTATGTGGGCTTCAGGGCCACCCTGTATGGGGCTTTAGGGCCACCCTGTATGGGGCTTTAGGGCCACCCTGTATGGGGCTTTAGGGCCACCCTGAATGGGGCTTTAGAGCCACCCTGTATGGGGCTTCAGGGACCCTGTATGGGGCTTCAGGGCCACCCTGTATGGGGCTTTAGGGCCACGCTGTATGGGGCTTCAGCAAGTACTGAATCTCTTCCCAGCCTCTAAGCTAGGAGACACTAGAATACTAGAACCTCGAACTTTAATAACATTTATTCGCTTGCTTTAACATTTATTTCATTCTACGTGTAATTTCTTCTTCGTGTAATTTTCACACGTGTAAAAATGTGTTTCTTTCCATGTGTCATTCTTTCTGAGTAATTTTTTCCTGACACTGTTCTGGAGATATCGAGTGGTTTATATTAGACGGACACCTGTCTATACATAATATAGGAGAAAAAAAAAGTTTGTTTTTTTATCGTAAAATAATTTTTTTGTTGCAATTTCTTACAAAGCTTACATGTGTCCTAAAAAATAAGAGGACAAAAATATTTAGTCACCTTGGAGGGGGGCCTCAAAAAAAATCTAGCACAAGGGCCTCAGCAGGTCTAGTCGAGTCTCTGTGAAATTGACATTAGTGTTCGGTTGTTTTAGTTCAGAGAGACTGAAGTTAACCTTAGTCAGGGTGGAAACGTTTCATCTAAACATGTTTTAAATCGTTGTTTTATTCTTACACCTATAAAATCCCTAAAATAAACTTTTAAAATCCAAATTTTTAAAATCGATAACTAAACTGTTCTGAATCACAAACATTTGATAAAAATTTATAAATCGATATAATAGTAGGAAGTGTCTAACAACACAAGTGTGCAATAATATTTTACTAACGTGTAAAGGAGGTAAAAAAAAAATGTGTTTCAAATATTACAGTGACTGAAAAAAGCGATTGAATAAAAAAATTAATAAATAAAATAAAAGTACAGCTAATAAGGAATTTACTCGAGAATCGAGAGAGAAAAAAATCCATTAAATAGAGCCGTAGGCCTTTAAAACTTCCAGAGTTTCGGTATAACAATTTAGTTTTAACGAGCAAGAATTACATCTCGATAAGATTATTCGAGGAAATAGTGGTGAAGAAATCATAGAATAACATCGAGATTACAAAATAGTACACATAAGAACTTGGAGCACCAAGAAAACGATTACAACCATAAATATATATTAAATAAAGACAAATCTAAAATAATAGCAGTATTTTAGAGACGGTAGTGAATTGATATAATACAATGTGCAGAGGCCTGTATTGCTGCTACAAGAGCATGTATAAATAGCAACACATTGTATTTACTATGCTGGCCCTATAGAAACAAAACAATGCCGAGCAACCAACTCAAACAAGTTCAGCAGTTGTTTAGAGCCTGATATTCTTTATTTTTAAATTACACTATACAGAATAATAAATCATTTTGAAATAATTACTACCTAGTTATAAAAAAAAGCATACTACTGATTTACCTACAGATTAAATTTAAAGAGATTACGACCGTTACGGGTCATTTTATTACAACGATTATTTTATAAAAAGTAATTGCCTCAATTTGGATATCGGCTATAATTGCAATTATTCACGAATCGTAAGACACTTTATAGCACTAAAATGAACGATTGAGTTTAAGGTTTCAGATCTACATTGTAGTACAATTTGAGTTTAGAGTTTTTCTAATCGGGAGTGCAGTAGACGAGACATGCTTAAAGCCGTTTGTATTTCATTTATTACTGCATCTCTTCACCGCAACTAATAATCTTGACTTACTTCGGTTACCTAGTAACTACGGAAAAAAAACTTTATACAAATTATATGAGATATACACCCTAAAAAATTACATTAAAAGATTATAAAATTCGGATTATAACCGCGATGTAACAAAATAACAAATAATACATTAAAACATCGTACAGCACATAAAATTATTTTAAGGAACATGTAAAAACATTATACATAAATGATGCGATTTTTTTAAAAGAAAAGTTATTTTTTTAAAAGACAAGTTATTAGTAATATTTTTAAAACGAAAACTATGTTGATAAAACAATGGTTAGATATATTGTTAAAAGAAAAAGAGGTAGTTTAAAACGATTACCACTTTATACACAAGAGTATTTCTGTTAAAAATAATGCATTCAGAATACAACTTACAATATAATCATATACAATCAAAGTTCCAATGTTTGATTATAATTATTTTTTTTTTCCGAATAAATACAAACAAAACAGTAAATAACCGAGCAAAATCGATTAAGATAGGATGAGTGTGTGTTAGATTATTGAACTTCTACAACAGCTAAACAAATCTCTAGACCTTAAACTAATTAAAATGCATTTCAATACAATTAAAATAATATTTAGAACAACAATAATAAAATAAGATTAACAATCAAAGAAAGTGGAGTAAACATAAGTTTTTTTTTTTTTTTTAAATTTGATTAAATTACTGCAACTACAATATACAATATTGTTATAAGCAATACAGATATGAGAATTATTAACTTGAAATAACATGATGTAAGGGACTATCCAGTGATAGCACTAACTGAGTTGAGACAGATTTATGAGAGCGGTATAATGAAATGATAAACAAAAATAAAATTAAGAAATTGAAATAACCGTAGTTTAGTTGCCTAAACTAGGTCATGGGCCACTGACTCTTCAGGCGTCTGGGAGGATTGTCAGGAATGGTGCGGGAAAACAGACTGTGGACTAGTGGATTAGAATGGACGGAAAGGGAGTCATGGAAGGATTTATATCTGGAAATAGCTAGTTGACGGACAAAAGGTATCATTACTGGAGGACACGCTGGGAAGGAGGCTCACATCCCTAGAATACAACTGGAATCATCAAAGAGGCTAGGGTTTGTGTTGCAACGCTCGCAGTTCCCAGTCTGACTAGCATTTGCTGTTACTATCCATAAGTCACAAGGACAAACTTTAGAGAAAGCTGAAGATGACATAAGATTTGCTGTATTACACGGGCAGTTATATGCTTTATTCAGTCGGGTGAAACGTCAATCCAACTTAATAGTTTTACTGAGTGCTAAAAATTCCTATGTACCAGAAATATTGTATGGCGTGAGGTTGTGAATGCTTATGTTGCACGTAATCTTACGGAAATTGACGACATATTTGGGGTGATACTCTTAGAGGGTATGCTTTTAAATTTGATTAGGATGGAATCATCGATGAAAATGAATTTATTTAAGGAAGAAATAGTTATTTACGCAACAAGGGAGAGAAGTATGTTTTCCGGCTCGAGGTTAAGTTTTCTCCTGAGGCAACGCCGAAGGAGAAAACTTCATTAGCTCCTGAGGCCGTAAGGCCGGGAGATAAATGAGTTAGCTCCCGAGGCTTGCCAAGGGAGATTACTGTAGTATTAGCTCTCGAGGCTTGCCGAGAGAGATAATCCCGAGAGTAGAAATACTTCGATCCATGTTG
>KZ651093.1:503603-514027 GCA_001010745.2 Gerris buenoi | reverse complement strand
AGTGTTTGGCCAAAAACTCGCGAGTTCTGAGAGCTGAATGGGCTGGAGCATTGTCGTCCGTCATCAAGCGTGGCACAAATTTCGCAGCAATGCGGTGCATCTTAATTTTTTTCGGTCAAAATCTCGTAACAAGATCCAACTGATATCCCACACTCTTCAGCAAGCTCCCTGATGGTCAGACGTCGATTTGCCCGCACCAGGGTGATGATTTTGTCCACGTGTGGGTCATCAGTTGTCGTGGAAGGACGTCCAAGACGTTCATCGTCTTCAATGGACTGTCAATCACCCTTAAAACGTTCATGCCACTTGAAACATTCCAAACGCTTCATAGCAACATCACCTTAAGCCATGTTAAGCATAGCAAATGTTTCAGTTGCAGATTTTCCAAATTTAACACGAAATTTCACAGGATGTCGTTGTTCCTTCAGATCATTCATTCTGAAATACGACAAACAAAGAAATCGCACTTCACTAAAAACCACGTAGCTATTCAACAAATAAAGATATCTTCAATCGGAAACGTTGTTATCATCAGCTGATCTGTACAAACCTAGCAATACCAAGGGGATTCCCCTAGGACTAACTGGAGCCGCGCAATTCAAACAGTCCGCGTATTTTTTGAACAGACCTCGTATTTAGAGGCATGGTATATTCACACAAGTGAACTGAAACAGAAACAAAACTACAAGAAATATTTAAAGTTACCACAAGGGGAACAAACTAGTGCAACACGGTAACATAAAATATCTGATGAAGTATTGTTTGCTTTCTTCTGATAACACATGTGAGGTTGGATCGTCGCTCACAATACACGTGGAAACAAGGCTTCCTTGTTTTGGTCAAAATTCCCCCGATTTAAGTTTACCGACCCGATTCTCCGAATGTATCTAACTATACCTTAAATTAAAATTTGATTTCAATATAGGTACCGTGAATAAACAGGGCAGGTGTACGAAAGTTACAATTACCCGAGTCAAAAATAAATTCATAACTAAGCGAATCAAATTAAGTTGTAAAATAAATAGGCGGTCGTTAAAGTTGAACGACGACTGTAATTTTAACGTTTTGAGTTCTATTCAAATAAAATGTCGTTATGCCTCTATTAATGAATCCACGATAAACCAAACGATTGATTCCTCGAGTTAATCAAAGTGCCCGTTAAGTTTTAACGCTCTAATAGGATGAATAAAATCCCGTTATATTCGGTTTTTTGTCGGGTTATTCTCCTCAAAAAATGTTAACACGAACTCCAACCTTAAGCAGGCACAAGATTCTAAATTTTGAAACGATGTTTTGAATAGAATTCGTTTGAACTACTTTTGAGGTAAGTAATCGGAAGGTATAATCATAATAAAGTACGGTAAAACAGCGTTGACTCACCTTCGTGTGCATGTCCACTTTCGAAAAACACCGAAATGAAGAAAATCCACCGGATCACAGTCATTATCAAAATATTATCGGTTAAACATCACTATGAAAAAATAATCGACTTTAAATGATATTTTCACTTTTAAGTGACCATCGTATTGTGAAAAAGTATCATCTAGTCGGTATCATGATATTTAGAAGAGCGTAAAACCGTCATACGTTTAATAGTAACATGCGAACATTACTATTTTGATTTCAGGATAAATACAAAACATGAGAAAGACACTCGTGTTTGCTTTGAACGTGAATGCTCGGATTTAAAGACATTATCTATAAGACTTTGCCTCCGGATCACCTCGAGTAATTATAGATTGCCGGTTTACCAACAATACCGACATGTAAAACATAGACTATTAACATTAACACACGGAGGAATCTTTAACATTTTTACATTGTTTATATCCTTATAATCATAATGCACTCGGGATTCGGGATAGTCTTTTCTTTCGAGCAATCTCTTTCACAAATACAGCGGTGTATGACAAACTCAAGGAGTGTTCGGTCAGGCGAGAAACTGGCGCCATAATATATTATATTTTGTCTACTCGACTAGAGTCGTTTTGGACGAATGCGAAGAAACGATTCATTAATTATATTAAAAAGCACTGTAGTTTAAAAAAAATTGATAACAGAATAACTCGGAGAAATAAATACCGAACGAAACAAAGAATAGCTAAGAAGAGGGCGAATCGGACCTTATAATTGCGATTTGTGACTCTTCCTTAAAAGTAGATCTGTAGTTAGAAGTGACCAGTCTAGCAACCCTGGGATCAGTTTATTTTTTTTTACGTTGTGACTAAAGCAGTCTAGGTTTGTGTATCGTTTCCCCTCGGACTTATTTATTTATTTTTGTTCAGTGAAAATAAAGTGGGTATTTTGTCTTGGACTTGAGTCGAGTCGATATTTATTAACAATGGAAATAGATTTATCATGCCGAACGGCGTCAAGCGATTAAATGCCGGGCCGTCTCGTTTACCGACACTTGGGAATCGCCTTAAGTTCGAGGGTCTAGGTTCGCCGATGTCGTAGTCGATGTCAAACTATCCCGTTTCTCATATTGAATGAAATTTCGGAACCATAAGTTATGTTTCGGCACAATTTCCCATTTTATAATGTTATTCCTTCTTCTCTACGCACAAGTAGCGGTGTTTTTCGGAGCCAGTTTGGTTGAAGGCTCGCGGAGCAAGTGCTCCGAGCTGTGCCACTGTTTGGACAGCTATGTCGAATGCAATAGCAAAAGTTTAACTTATCTTCCCTCCGATTTACCGCTATGGGTAGCGAGACTGTAAGTCGAATTATTTTTACTTTTGTTCTCTTTCTTACGTCGACTTTTTGACAGTTGTATTAAGCAAGTGTAAAATGCTACTACAGCTTTCAATACGAACTTCTTTCCTCTTACTCGCTTTAAATATAATATCGAGTTTGCCTTACATAGTGTCTATTCTATACTTTATTGTTGTCTACTTAGCAGTACGAGTTTATACTTTCCTCTTATTTCTAGATGTTCTTATTGTTTACGACAGTATTTTCACCTGGTCAGAAGTATTACTACATATTTTTGTAGTAATACGAATGTATTTTGATAATATTCTAAGTATAATTAATTATCTATTCCCAGTTATTCAAGCATAAATGTTTCGGATAAACAACACCGTTTATTTTAATGTTGACTGTAGCTACTATGCTACAGCTAAAGGTGCGTTTACACCTGACATTTACCGCATGAAACGAGATTTACGTTTCTACTCTCAGCTATAAATGTCGACACTTCTATACCGACAGATGTAAACACTCAAAGCGATTTCTGTCTGACACGACATTTATTGCCGGAGAGAAGTGTCAGGTGTAAAAGCTCCTTCAATTCTAACTCCTCTGAGAGATATCGTGGAAGTCGACCTCCCGTCTACTTTTTTCATTCTGCTATAAGTGTCGAGTAAATATGAAGGTGCGTTTAAACCTGACACTTCTCTCCGGCAATAAATGTCAAGTGTCAGACAGAAATCACTTTGAGTGTTTACATCCGAGGAAATTGCTCGAGATTTACGTCGGAGATATATGTCTGACACTTCTCGCAATGCTTAAATTTGCAATAAACGTACGAAGAGGAGTTTGAATTTTGAAATAATCGGTGTTTACATCTGTCGGTATAGAAGTGTCGACACTTATAGCCGAGAGTAGAAAGTAAATCTCAGACTCCTGAGATTTCTGTCTGATATAAATATCGTGCGATAAATGTCAGGGTCAGGTGTAAACGCACCTTAACAGTAGGAGAGGAAAAGACGAAAAATATTTCTGTACGATCAAATGTAACATTTTGAGATTTTAGAAAAACTTAAATTAGTACTCGAACCATTGATATGTTCAGTAGAAGCGGTCTAACCCTCCTTGGGAGCAAACTCATGGCCAGAAAACAAAATGTCTTGGGTGAAACTGAGCAATTCCGTGCTGTGAGGGGAACCATAATGTTACCTTTTTTTGGCGAAATGTCGTCGTTCTTTGGCTTTTATAAACATTTGAATACTGTCATTGTTTTTTGTTTTCTTATATTAAGTATTTGTGAAAAGTATTTGTGTTGTTTTATCGGCACTCTTTTACTTTGTTATTCATCTTTTTTATTTTTAAATCGAAATAAATTCGGTGGGTAATTTTGTGACTAATAATAACAATATATATCGAAATAAAAAGACGAAAAGTGCGATATTCCTTTGTACCACAGTTAATTTATAGACTAAATATACGTACCTTTGTCCTAATAGTTATTTACTTTGTTATCAATCCTACTTTTTAGCATTTTACGGATACCGATATAGTTGTTATTTTAGACAGTCTAAAATAGAACCCCTGGCCGAACGAAGGAGACTGTGCGGTCGAGGATCACTTGGAGGCATAATTTTGCTTGATTTATACCTGAGAGATTAAATCCATTTGTTAAACTGTTCATTTGCATATATTATACATTAAAAGAGATTATAAACGTATCGTTTATATACAGAAGAGTTGATATTATCGATGTAAACAGCGCAGTGCAAGGTTTCAGGAGCAAGATGCTGCTGAAAGTAGGTAATCTGAGTTTTTAGTTGAAGGAACAAGGAAAGGGATGATAGCTATTACAGATTTAACCTAAAGGGGTGCCGCTATATACTAGTATTTTGCCACTTTTAGTCTACTGTGCCTCAGGGGCCCTATCGAGCCTAACCTTATCGAGCTTGTTGCCTTAAATTAGCTTTATGTATCGTTCCTAATATTCGATTATCAAATATGATATTGCCATATTTATAAAAATGTGTGCTTTATTTTTATATATATATTCGTCGATTATCATAATATGATTTCACATTTAAATGCAGCAGGTTATAGTGAGGAAAAATGTATATTTTGACCTGCTCTTTTCAGGTTAAAGGGTCAGTTAGATTAAAATTTTCTCCCTAACGAGCACCTTTTAACCATTTTATTAGACAAAGAAATGTTTCAAGTTCACGATGATGGGACTGCTTTGTATAATTTTTCATTTTTACAAATGAAAAAAAGTCATATTTATCGATTATCCCAACGGATAATCGAGGTTCTACTGTATGTAGTTGTGATGTACAATGTGCCAAGTGACTGCGACTTTCTACCACAGGACTAGTAATACGGCCTTAAATAAGGCCTAAATTACGAGGTTCGAACTAGTGGTTCACTCGTCTAGTACTGAAAACTACTGCTGATACTTCTACCCCGTCCCCATACTAAACTAGCTGCCAACCGTCGTTAACTTTTATTTATTTATTTTTTCATAATTCGCTTATTTATTTATTTTTAACTTGTGCAATCCACTTGTTTTATGATCTTGGGCAGTTTCTTTTTGTTTGTCCCAGGTTATCGCACTGCATTATATGTTTACTCGAGCTTTCTTGCTTGGTCTTGATAACATATAACAGTGCTGGTTGGTTCTGAGCTGCTTACTCTTCCCGTCCTTCTTGATTTAGCCCGTTATGTACCGTTATATTGCTTTGCACGACTCTACCTTGTGACTTGACCTCCAGGTCTCACGAGGATGGATATTACAGAAGATTTCCTTAGTCTCTTCTTTAGATTTTTGGACGCTCTGCTCTTGGAAGAGCTTCTTCTCGTCGAGGCTTTCCATCCGAGGTTTACCCTTCTTCGTATTTCTCCCGATTGTCCTTCGACACTGAGCAACTGACCCGAATAAATATCAGGCGACTATATATGGGCCGACCGATTTCTTTTTTTATAACCGCCATAAAAATTTCCCCGTTGTCATAATCGGTCGGTATTTAGGATTCCTCAGTGAAAGCTTTGACGTTAAAGTACCTTATTATTATTAAGTACCTTTTTATTTCTTAAACTTGATTTCCAACCGATTAAGAATTTTAGTGTAAAACATGCTGTAAATATTTGTAACGTGTTATTACGTTAATACTATTTGATATGCGAATATGTTCCGATGTATTATATTCAACAATATTTTCTCATTTATTTTCAGAGAATTAAACAACAACAAGATATCAGAAATCAAAAAAGGCACGTTAGATCATTTTAACGAGTTAGCAGAGCTTAAATTTTCAAGGAATTTCATAACGAAAATTGAAAAAGAATCCTTTAAACATTTAAATAATTTAGAAGTATTGTACGTATGGTTTTAAATTTTGATTTATTGTATATACTCTTGATTTAGTTAATTTACGTATAAATCTATACGTCGTTATTATTTTAATTTTTTTTTATCCATATATATTTGTTTATTAACTAATACTTTTTGTTGCAGAGAAATAAATAAAAACCTTATTACAGAAATAAATAGTCTGACATTTGAAGGTTTAAGTAAATTAACCGAGCTTAGGTTGCGACATAATGATCTCTTGATTCTGCGTGACGGTGCGTTTTGGGGTCTTCCAAGCCTAAAAATATTGTAAGTGTCGACTCGATTATTTTGTTTATCACCTTGAAAGCTATTATTTTGAGCAGAAACAAATTGCTTAGATCGACTAAAGCATCTGTCGACCTCAATTAGTCATCCTTTTAAATAGAAATTAACATAGAATGATTGCAGCTATATTTTAATTATTATTGTTTGCTCTATTTTTCAGACGATTAGACAACAATAATATTACAAGTGTCTCGAAGGGCTGGCTTTATGGATTAAAATCTATGCGTGAATTGCATCTGAGTTACAATAAAATTCACTCGATTGAACAAGATGCTTGGGAATCTTGTGAAGATCTTAATATTTTGTAAGTTTAGTTTTTTATTAAACAATCTAGTTTTAAATTATTTTATTTATTTATTTATCTTTTGTATGGGTTTCTAACTTAGCATATTTTCATAATCTTTTTCAATAGAAGTTACTGTGATAGCGAAAAACATTGAGTTTGATGAATTTACACATTTCAGAGTGTAGAACTACTGCCTGGAGCCTGAACTATGTAACTGGTTTCATTAAAATTTTGTATACAGAGTCAGAAAAGAGCCGAAGGTAGTTGAAATTTGGGTATGCTCCAACTGTTGTGTTGTGTTGTGGAAAAAAAGGTTAATAATGGTCTGACTGTTCAAATGTTGAATAATTGATCAGAGACTAGTCACTTCCACTATCTACTAGAGATAGATTTTGACTTGACAAGAGGAGTTCTAATCTGTTCGTAGGTTTGTTCCAACAACGCCTCAAACTAGTTCCAAACTGTACGATGCATGTGCATTAGCAAAAAACGTTCAAATGTGGTCCGATGCGCATGTGTCTGACAGTTCCAAACCAGTTTGAAGTGTGGTTGGAACAAACCTCATATGTTGAGTAATTGATCGGAGACTAGTCACTTCCACTATCTACTATAGCGTCTATTTTCATGTCACCGATTGATAAAAGTAAAGTTGGGTTTATTAAATTGGAATCTCTTAAAATAGTACTCTCTTTATCAGGGCAGTTATTTTATTCCTAAGCAGGGTAAAACAGACTTTACCCTGAGCAAATCATATTGTCCTATTAGTCTCACTTCGTTTTTTCTTAAGACCTTGGAGAGATTGGTAGACAGGTACATCAGGGATAACTTGGCGATTCCCCTGAGCATGCAGCGATACGCCTATCAAGCGGGCAAATCATGTGATGCTGCTCTTCACCGTCTTGTTAGGAATATTGAAGGGACCCTTAACACCAAGAAAGTGGTCAACACCAAGAAACTGTGTTCCTGTCGAGGCTATTTGTCAAGCGGCAGGTGAACATGGAATTGACAAAGTACTGGTCAGATGGATAAAGTCTGTGTTATCTCTCAGATTAGTGAGAGCTCAACGTAATTGCTGTACTTTAAGTGGAGTTGTTAATCGAGGCTGTCCGCAGGGTGGAGTTCTTTCTCCCCTCCTGTGTTGCTTGGTACTAGACAGCCTTATTGAACTCCTTATTACCTGAGGGATTTTACATCCAAGCATTTGCTGATGATGTTGTGGTATTAATATGCAGTAAGTTTATTAACACTATTTTTGAGCTGGCTAAAAGAGCTCTTCGCACAATTGAGAGATGGTGGAGGAGAAATGGTCTAGGGGTCAATCCAAACATGTCAGTTGTAGTACCATTTACTCGCAAGAGTAAGCTAGACGGCAGTGTGGAACTTGAACTTGGCGGGAAAACCCTGGAGCTTTCTAAGTCTGTGAAATATCTTGGCGTAACCTCGGATAGGAAGCTGACTTGGGCAAAACACCTTGAATCAAAGGTAAACAAGGCCTTTGCATCCTTTTGGGTGTGCAGAAGGGCTATGGGCCCCACTTGGGGTCTACAGCCAAAAGTACTTCACTGGATTTACTCTGCAATGGTAAGGCCAGTGCTTTCCTACGCATGCATTGTCTGGTGGCCTATCTATGGTGGCTGTCTGTTACTACCTCCAAACGGTCAGTAGAACATCTTCAAAGGACAGCTTGCTTAGGAATTCTCGGAGCAATGAGGACAGCGACAACTCTAGCATTAGAAGTTTTAACTAGTCTACCTCCTCTTGATCTTCCTCCTCTCAATCACTACCACTTATTGTTTATTTCAGAATATCACATTCTAACTCCAAATTCGTAGTAAAAACAAAACAATGTAAATTACATCTTTTATTTATCGTGAAAACAGAAACAAGATGACATACAACTTTCAGGTTTTTTTGTTGTTTTTTTAATTCAGCTGCAAGCAGCCACTAGATAAGCGCTCAAAAGAAGCTAAAACCAGATCATAACACTGACATTAGGAAAAAATTTAGGAAATTAGAGGTAAAATGGATCTTAAATTGGTTAATTCGGATAGAGAGACATTATTGAGTCGAAGGCAAATAGAATTAATGCTACAAATACATCCAACGAGGGGACACATGTCCGAAATCTCCCTAGTATAAGCAAATCTACTAGCCCGACGTCCCACAGGTAGAACAACAACTTGATTAGTTACTTCATCACAGCAAAGTTCGCCACAAAGCGACTTGGAGAGGTAGAGAATCTCATAGGCTGTCCTCCTCAGACGTAAAGGTGAAAGCTCCAGTCGCTCAGATGAATACTCATGAGAGTAGTATATCCTATTGCAATGGTACCTGAGGTAGCAAACTCGCACGAAAACCTTTTTTCTGTATACTTATTCTGTATTCGATTTTACATCGTTCGTCTCCGAACTTCGAATATACAACCTAAATATTATTTGTAAATAATATAAATAGTATTTTTTCATGATTTATTTGTTTTATTCTGTTTTAGATATTTGTCATTCAATGAAATTACTTGCATACGCTTTAAGTCTTTCAATCATTTGAATAAGTTAAAACATCTTAAATTAAATAATAATATCATTTCTTCCATAGAAGAGGGGGCGTTTAAGGCTTTATCGTCTCTCGAAGTATTGTAAGTATCCTCGATTTATTATTTATTACCTAAAATATTATTCTTTTAGATCGTTGGACCGGACCCTGGGAACATCTGCGAAAACGATTTCGTTTTCTCTTTGAAATCATTACTTGTTCCTATAAACTTGTTGATTCAATATTGTTTCATCACATTAAACAATAAAAACTCAATAATTATTTTTTTTTTTTTCAAAACTGAGTTATTAACAGTTCTTGACACAGTTTGAGATAAATAAATGAAACTTGGGGGATTTCTACCATGTACTATGAATACTAATACTATGAAACCCACTAGGGGCAACCAGCCACTTTGCCCCCAGGCCACCTAACTTCAATATTTCAAATTGGAATGTATATTTTTGATAGCCTATTTGGATTCTACGGTAAAAAATAATAAACTTTTACTTGAAACTATTTTTTCTATTACCAATATTTTGCCCCCTACAGAGGGGGCAAAGATAGCAAAATAACCCTTCCAAAATAGTAAAAAATAACACTTAAATCGTTATAAAGTCTAAACGGTTAGAAATAAAGTAATGAAACTTGGGGGATCTGTACCATGTAAAGGAAAGTGTGTATTCAACCACTCGCGTACTAGGGGCAACCACCATTTTGCCCCCAGGCGCTGAAACCTACCATTTTTATACTTTTGCCCCCCTATAGGTGGCAAAATATTGGAGAAGGAAAAAAAGTTAAAAGTAAAATATTTTTATTTTTCACCGTAGAATCTAAATCAGATATCAAAAATATACACTTCAGGTCAAAATTTTGAAGTGAGACAAACTTCCCTTTAAATGGTAAAGATCCCCCAAGTTTCATTCATTCATCTCTAACCGTATAGATTTTACAACGTATTATCGGAAGGTATATTTTGCTATCTTTGCCCCTCAATAGGGGGCAAAATATTGGAAATAGAAAAAAAGTTTCAAGTAAAAATTTATTATTTTTCACAGTAGAATCCAAATATGCTTTCAAAAATATACACTCCAATTTAAAATTTTGAAGTTAAGTGGACTAGGGGCAAAGTGGGTGGTTGCCCCTAGTGGGCGATAGTATGGAAACAAACTTCCCTTTGAATGGTAGAGATCCCCCAAGTTTCATTAATTTATCTCAAACCGTTCAAAAGTTAAGAGGGGGGGGGGG
>KZ651093.1:451499-464288 GCA_001010745.2 Gerris buenoi | reverse complement strand
ATATATATATATATTGTAAAGCTATGTCAGCCTTTTAGGCATCTGTTATGAATACTTTTATTCAATACTTTTACCATTTGAGGTAAAGGAAAATAAAATATACAGAACCTTTTTTTTTATTCAACAAAATTTAATTTCATTAATTTTTCAGTCAACAAATTAAAAAAATAACTACACAAAATAATAAAAATGCATATAGAAAGAATCCTTATTATTCTAAATATTTACAATAACATGCAAGTGCTTAAATAAAAAATTTACAATAAAATTTCAAGTCTTTTAATGATAATAGTCAGTCATTAGTTTCGAAGAGTAATAGAAAAGGTAATTTGCTTGAGTTCAAATGATGATATTGTAGATGCAAGGAGAGTAGATGGTTCTAAGATGTAAAACGTTATTTAATATACCCTAAAGAATCTAGAAATATTATTATATCATATGCATTCAATTTGTAGGATACACTTTGGTGAAACCAAACAAAAGGAAGAGCTCAGGGCAAGACTTCATTTGATTAAAAAATAAAAATATATAATTCTGCCCAATCGCACTTTGTTAATATAATAAATATATACAATCATACTAAATTAAGGAAAAAATACTCCTATTCTCCAAGTTTTTCAACATCCTAATAGTGCAGTAAAATAGCCATTCGTACAAAATCAGTACGTATAAATTTTTTCTAAAAAATTGACACTTATTAGATATCAAATTCTATTTCCACATAGAACTTATTCAAATAAAGAAAATTGACTTGAAAGAAACAAGAAAATAAAGAAGAAGAAAAAGAACCACTTAAAGACACCGCCCAGCATCAATTATAGACACCATCCATTAACCATATATAAAAACAAATATATATCTAACTTAGTTTTTATTCTAATTATTATTATTATTAATTTTTTTTTTTTTTTTTTTTTTTTTTTTAGAAAAATGAAATCCAATATTTAATAATAAATTAATATTTCGCTACTTAAGTGTTCTGTTATTTGAAGATAGATAGAATGACGATATTACTAACCGGCAACCATCATCCACATAGTAAACATTAAGCAAATAATTAAAGTGCAAAGTATTTGTTACCTTATACGAAGGGTTAGCCGAGTTTCGCATATAGCAACTGATCCCGACTTTTCATAAGCTTCTGTACACCACTCATAAATTGAAGTCCATGCCTGCAACAATATAATAAAATAATAAAAATAATGCTGAATTGCTTGTAACATCAATTTCAGTGCACTTTCCTTATAATACAGAATTATTACAAATCGGTCAACTATTAGCCTACACCCTTGCGACTTATTATTCTGACAGTAGTTTAAACCTGTCAGAGCAAAAGAACGTCATTTCATAATTGAAATAAGTCGCGTCTCCAATTTCAGTGCCCATTAGATAAAGAAAACATCATCTCTAGAGGTTTTATTCGCCGCAAGGTCAAAAGAACAGTTAAAAAAACAGAGCCGCTCTAGGAAATCACCCCTATTGATTTGTACTATAGCAGTCCTCACGTCAGACGCCTTGAAGGAAAACACCCCTAGTTAAGAATGCCGGGTGGTTCCCTTACTACTAGCCGCTATACTACTATCATACTCTTTATTAATCAACTCATCATGATTCATGATAATCTATTTTTTCAATATTCAATACATATTTATTACTATAGGCTCGCTTCAATTATATATAGAGTTACGCGATGCCTAGGAATAAATTATATTTTATTAGCGTAGCGAGCTTCCTACATTCAACAAACTACGCTCCGTGTGTGTGCCTGAAACGTACGACGATAACTTGAGTAAAAGTTGACNTAAATATATATATATATATATATATATATATAGATACTTATATATATACACATATATATACTTATATTTATATACAGGGTGTTACCGACATAAACCGAAATTTGTTTTGCCAAACAAAAACGCCACTAAGCGCACTTTTCTATCTCAATCCGTTGCCGAGCTATGAAGAGGTATGATGTTTTGAAGTATTTTTTCTAAAAACACATTTTTTGCTAATAAAACTGCATTTTCTCCACTCCGACTAAATTGTTTTTACCTTTTGACCATATTTTCGAAATTAACATTAAATTTCCTATGAAACCAGAGCATTTTCATTTTTGGCGATTATTAACTTAACACTGAAATAACAGCTCAAACGTTAAAAAATTTGGAAAATAAAATTTCTGAAATTCTTTGAACGCTCACTATTTTCCTAGAAAAACTCTTGAAGACTGTCAAATCTCACAAAAACTTCCTCATTTAATTCTCTTTCGAACGGTATAAATAACATTGCGATTCTGTATCGATTTCATGGAGAAGTTCAAGTTTGAATGCAAAAAACGTCAGCTACGAAGCGTTTAGCAGGTGCGGCACCTACCAAAATGTTTGGATGGAACGAGAAAAATCCACAGCAATTTTTTCAAATGTAAATTTATTACCTTTTAAAAACCACTTTTGGATACAAATAATTAGATTAAGACATTTAGAAGTGGATCAAAATGGTCTCCTCCATTGCGAATGCAGGCTCTTGCCCTTTTTTGGACCGACCCAACCGGCACACGCATAGAGAAAATATAGCAAAGAGTTACTTTAAATAAGGATGGATTGCATCCATATTATTTCAAAACTGTTATAGGTTTGGAGGAAAATGAACCTGCTAATCGTAAAGAATTTTGCAGGTAGTTGTTAATACTGATATGGAACAGTATCATTTCCTAAGAAAATTCTGTGGACGGGTGAATCACGTGGGAGAGTGTGTTCAACTCACGTAATCGTCACCACAGGACCTATGAAAACCCTGACAGGACTTAACTTCATCATTTCAAACTAGATTCACAGTTAATGTATATATATGTTAGGGTGCTATTGCTAATATTGTGAACGAGTCTTTCATTTCTTCTGCAGTAGTTGTGTCCAGCTATAAAAGCTTTGTAGGTGACGTTTTTTGTATGCAAACTTGAATTTCTCCATAAAATCGATACTGAATCGCAATTTTATTTATGCTGGAAAGGGTATTACATGAGGAAGTTTTTGTGAGATTTGACAGTCTCCAAGAGTTTTTCTAGGAAAATAGTGAGCGTTCAAAGAATTTCAGCAATTTTATTTTTTCTAATTTTTGAACTGTTGTTTCAGAGTTTAGTTAATCATTTCAACAAATAAAAATGCTCTGGTTTTATAGGAAATGTAATAAAAATAAAAAAAATGAGTTGGAGTGGAGAAAATGCGGTTTTATTAGAAAAAAACGTGTTTTAAAAAAAATACTTCAAAAAATCATATCTCGGCAACGGATTGAGACAGAAAAGTGCGCTTGGTGGCGTTTTGCTCCATTTTGGATCTAGTTTCACCCAGTTTTTCTTTCGGTTTAGGTCGGTAACACCCTGTATATATATATATATATCTAGCGGATTTCTTGTAAGCACGATAGCGCTCGAATGAATTGACGTATCAAAATGAAAATTGCACCGAAAAATCAAGCTCGTTGAGACGATGATCCCTANTAAAATGAATCTTTAAATATAAGTTTAAAGGATTCATCAAAACATCTTATGCAAACAATTTGTCATTCAATAAAAGTTTATACTTGTAAAATTATAAATAAGAGGCACTTTAGAAAAAAATTAGTCTTTTATGGTACGATTCATTTGGTATCAAAGATTTATCCCCATATAAAAAAGTTTTTTTTTTTTAATAAACTTACTATGGGCTGAAAATAGTCATAAAAAAAAGAAATCGACATCATCCATTTCTCTAAAATAAAATAATAAAAAAATTGCTAAAATAACTATTCATGAGGTAGAATCATCAGACTTAATAGTAATAACATCAAAAGCGTGCAGTCAGTCTTTGCGTTTGTTCCTTAATGGGAATATATAGCTAAAACTAATGGTTTTTGATACTTCAATTAAATCAGTCTTTTCAAGTTAATAATATAAACCCCCCACCCCAATCAATGTACTAGGAACATTTAGTACAGAATATGGCTAAAATGTATCTGATACCCTCAAATTAGATATGTGTTTATCCTGCATTGACCTTTTAATAATTAATTAAATATTTACACAATTATTTTATAGCAACACTCAAGTTAAATTTAACGGTGTGCTATTGTAGTTAGATACAAATGTTTAATACTTTGTAGCCAAACATTTATTTTTACATATATGGCATCAGGGAGTACTTTTACCCTGAAAATCTTTAATCAATATAGTAAGGCACTTCAGTTATTCTACAATCAAAATACTTTGTTCAGGTAAATTAAAAAGGAGCATTCTTAAAAATGTCACAACATAACCGTTTCTTTCAAGTGAATCATGATCAACAAAATTTAAACTCCTTGTACTTATTTTAAAAAGAAAAAAAGGACAATGCAGCTTTACATAAAATACGCCTTTTAAAATCAAATTTCGATAGAAAAAGTCATCTAAAATTACATGATGCTAATTATAATATATATATATTACACGGCTAGATTCTTTTCATACGAAAACCGATTAGAACATAGTGCCCTAACCGTTTAAAACTGTATCACTTCAAATTAAATTCAGTTAAACAAAGAAAAATTGTATTACAGCATCATATAAAATTAATGAGAATCAAAGCCGAAAGTAAAAAGGCACTAGATGAGCTCGTCAAACACATCAATCGAGATTTTCTTGGGGATCACATGATGTAGCAGTCGTAATGACAGGGGCAGAAGACTGGCTCATCGGTGGCATTATCACTCTAGGCCCGGTGGGGGTATCTGCTTTGCGGCTAATAGACAAATCCTCCACCCTATCCGATTCGTCGTCCATGGGAGAAGTGGGGCTAGCACTACTCGGGCGAGCGTATTTTATCAGATTAGGACTTTGAGACCTGTCGTTAGCATGTGGGCTCGAAATTTCACCGGAACTATTGTCAGCGATATTGCACGCTGCGACCATAGCGACCGCCGCTTCTCTTTCTATTTCCTCCCGTTTAATATTGTGGGCTTCAAGTGTATGATGAAGAAATCCTTGTTCCATAACCGCAGAAGAATAGGCGTTGTCATCCTTAGTATTTCCATAAACCAACGAACCAGTTCCACTCATGCTGTAAGGAAATGCAGCACTACCGTTACCGTTTGAACTTCTCCTGAAAGGCCTTTCACGGTTAGTCGTGATACCTAATTTTTTTACTTTATCATAGAGGGTCCTGGAGGGCACTTTAAAGAGGCGGGAGGCTTGCAGAGCAGTCATTCCATTTCTAACAGCATCTATAGCAGACATGATATCGTTACGAGTGTATTGCTTATATCTTTTCCATTCAGGCTTCGGAGTGGGCACATACGTTGCTATTCCAGAGAGTATTCCATCTGAAACATGTTATAAAACCAAGTTAGAATTAACTCGTCATTTTTTACTCGACTCTACATTAGGTTTCTTTTCAAATAATTTTTTTCCTTCATTAGTCTATAATTTATTTAACACGGTATTTAATATTAGAGTTCTAGTTTGATCACTGAATATGATACCTTTGTTGTCACCGTAGAAAGACTGCGGAGAAGATGAGTGTAGTGCAAATTTATTCTGCTGAAACAAAATAGACTAAATTAAAAGTTTGAAAAATAAAAAAATAAAAAAAATGTCTTAGATCGAAGGAGGGGTTGCGACAGTAGAAGAGTTCTGCAAATGCCGATATACACGGCTCATATTTATATAAGAAACAAAATTAAACACTCTATGATCTGGATCGTAATTACTAATGATCAATCACAACTACTGTCAGTTTTAAAACGACCATCAGCCTTATTTGTCATTATTTTGGAATGTAATATGCTTGAATTTAATCTCTTTGTAGAATACTAAATATATATAAATACAAACCCTTTCTTCTTCGTCAACAGCAGATATATCTGTGAAAGGAGAGGGAGCGTCTTCAGATGTCGATTCCTAACAAGAAGAAAAATGCAGTTAGTAAAATTTTAAATGCTGATAAAGCTATAAAATGTAACGATTTTAAGGAATCGAGAAAGCCACTGTAAATTTAAAGTGATACCCTTTGGTGCATTTTGGAATTGATAAAGGACATAATGAAAAGGATAGAAGAAGAAAACTAGTGTTGTTTCATGTTAGATGGCAACGTTTCGGCTAAACTAGCCATTCTCGAGCCTAAAATTATATTCATATATTTAAAACCATGACATACATACAGATAATTCAATGTATGTCATGGTTTTAAATATATGAATATAATTTTAGGCTCGAGAATGGCTAGTTTAGCCGAAACGTTGCCATCTAACATGAAACAACACTAGTTTTCTTCTTCTTCCTACCCTTCAAGGATCCAATCTTATGATAATAATCATTCTACAGGGTACACCTAGCTTTCATGAAAAGGATAGGTATTAAATTACCTTAATAGATTCCGGGGCAGATCCGTTAGTAAAGGGAGAGTAGTTGGGATGTTCGTTACTATCAGGCCTACAGATGAGCGGTACAGGTTGGGAGGAATCGGCTTGACCTTGACCGAGAACTGTCCTCAGTATTGGTGTATCTCGACTCATCAGAAGACTCGACAGTTTCTTCCTTCTAAGAGGTGGCATATCAGCAGTAATAGCTTCGTAACAGCGATTGAGGTTAGCAGAGGAGTAAGGACTGTTAGGAGGAGGTGGTGTCGTCAGGGGCAAACCGGACACTCCCCACAGGGGAAAAGAAACACGGGAAGAAGATCTCTCTTCTCCTTTTCCATAAGAGAATCTCGAATAGTCTGATCTGCCGGTGGAGGAGTGAGGTGGTGAACCCTCTGTCACACTACTGCTTGGTGGGACAGCAGTATTGGCAGTACAAGAGGAAGTAGATATAGCGTTGCCTTCCTCGTCTGAGTTTTTAAGGCGGGGTACTGTTCCGTTTTCTTCGACCAGACCTTTAACTTTAAGTGCTTCGGCCACTTTGAGAAGAGCGGCCAACTGGTCATGTGCCACGTTCACCTCTCCTCTGTACATATACTCCAGGATAGCCTTCATCTCACTGTATCTTACATCCTTAAGGACGACTACAGGATGTCTACAAGGTAGTTCAGTAAATAAACCTTGAAAATAAGAGGAGCAAGCGGCCAAAACCATTTTGTGACACTTTACTGAAGTCCCTCCTTCACAAGCCAGTGTTACATCAGTGAAAGCTTCGTTTTGCAATAATTGATCGAATACTGTCAACAGATTGGATCTGTGATTATTCCACCTCAAGCAGTACTGCTGTGGTCCAGACATCCTGATGTTAGTGTGGTTCAAATGTTAGTCGAGACCCCCTGAAAGTCAAAATATAATAATGAGAATCTATATTATTTTTAGACGTCTAGTTTACAGTTCGAGTGCTACACAAATTTCATAATGATTTTTAAACAATTTATAAGTGGTTTTAAATTCAAATAAATTCTTGATTTCTTGGTGCTAAACAATAAATGAATTGTACTCGGGTAACTATAAATTATTATAAACTTTTTTTTTTTTTTTTTTTTAGNAAAATGAAATCCAATATTTAATAATAAATTAATATTTCGCTACTTAAGTGTTCTGTTATTTGAAGATAGATAGAATGACGATATTACTAACCGGCAACCATCATCCACATAGTAAACATTAAGCAAATAATTAAAGTGCAAAGTATTTGTTACCTTATACGAAGGGTTAGCCGAGTTTCGCATATAGCAACTGATCCCGACTTTTCATAAGCTTCTGTACACCACTCATAAATTGAAGTCCATGCCTGCAACAATATAATAAAATAATAAAAATAATGCTGAATTGCTTGTAACATCAATTTCAGTGCACTTTCCTTATAATACAGAATTATTACAAATCGGTCAACTATTAGCCTACACCCTTGCGACTTATTATTCTGACAGTAGTTTAAACCTGTCAGAGCAAAAGAACGTCATTTCATAATTGAAATAAGTCGCGTCTCCAATTTCAGTGCCCATTAGATAAAGAAAACATCATCTCTAGAGGTTTTATTCGCCGCAAGGTCAAAAGAACAGTTAAAAAAACAGAGCCGCTCTAGGAAATCACCCCTATTGATTTGTACTATAGCAGTCCTCACGTCAGACGCCTTGAAGGAAAACACCCCTAGTTAAGAATGCCGGGTGGTTCCCTTACTACTAGCCGCTATACTACTATCATACTCTTTATTAATCAACTCATCATGATTCATGATAATCTATTTTTTCAATATTCAATACATATTTATTACTATAGGCTCGCTTCAATTATATATAGAGTTACGCGATGCCTAGGAATAAATTATATTTTATTAGCGTAGCGAGCTTCCTACATTCAACAAACTACGCTCCGTGTGTGTGCCTGAAACGTACGACGATAACTTGAGTAAAAGTTGACCGATTTTGATGGAATTTGGTACACATGCTCATTTTACCAATGCTGAGGACGAGTTCGTGGGACAACTTTTTCTGCCTGTTGTCTGACGGGGAAATTTTTTAACTTCATCTATTCGACGAGACAAACATTTTTTAGAAATACAGTTTTTTAGCAAAACTAATAGCGACACCGCTAAGAATTAATAAAGATCGTTAAAACTATTAAAGCGGGCATAAACGTTTAAAGTAGAGAAATCAACCTTTTTATAGATATCTTACGTTCTAACGTAACGATTTTCATAAACTTTATTTACATCGTCTAAAGTACAATGGAAACAGGCATGTAAAATTTTAACTTGAAACAAGCAGAAGTTTTTTCGTAGTCGTATTGAAGTGATACATTTATAATACATAGTTGTTTAAAAGCTACAACGGGTGGCTGAGTTTATCTGGGAAGGTAAGCTTTGTACCAAGTATCCCCACTCTACCCTCTTCCACTTATCTTCAACTATGACATTCATCATGATTAATAATTCCTTAATATAATATAAATATGTATTCAGTATTAAATTGCAATATGCTCGCTTCAATAATAGAGCCACGCGATGCCTAGTCATAAATATAAATATTATCTATAGAAAAAAATTTTCTGCTACTAGTAGGAAAAATATTGAATGCAACTAGGCAGCAAAGGAAAAATTTCTGCCTCATTGATATATTGCCTCGATACATCAAAGTCAATTGAATATATTACCGTTAATTTCCATAGCCTCACGTCGTCACGTCCGGCTCGGAGACTAACTCCGAGCCTCATCATTCATAAATTTTTAATTTTTTTTGCTGCCTAGTTACATAAATAAATAACTGTATACTTTCTGGGCAGTAAAATGAGAAAAAATTACTGCTTAGGCAGCAAACTTTTTATTGCTATAATGTTGGCAATAAAAGTTTGTATTATTGTTGTCTCTGTTTTATAACATTATATAATATGGTTTAATAAGTAATCTTTGAAAAATAAACGCTTTATCTATCAAATAATTTGTTTATATTTATTAATTCTGTGTAATAAATTCATTGACTGGTAGATCTTTAATGAAAAACAATAGCTGAGTAACTGGATTTGAGATTAGACTAATTGTTTTTCTTGATTTATCCTAAATACGTCTTTATCTACGATGGTTAAGAAATATAAACATTGTATCTCTGTTTAGATGCGTAGAAAATGATTCTTTACGTACTTGTATTCATTGCGCATGCGTGTCTCATAATTCTGAAGAATTCCTCTTTTTTCTGANAAAGATTTACTTATACACAAAATTCTAGCTTGATGTTACTCAGAGACACTTTTCTGTACACTATCTCCTGGACTATAATCAATTTAAAAGTATCACACTTTATATTACATGACGAGTGCTATCAAATAGAAGTACAGTAGGACATTGTCAATCCAGATGGAAAATTGTATAGAGATGCTGCATTTTTGTTAAAATTATGTATGGATAAATTAAATGCACAGCATTATTGTGATAAGTAATTACGTACATAGGATGAACTTAATTTTATTTTTGGCTATCCTACTAGTTTCAGTAGTGATATGCACTAACACCATGTAAAAAAACATCAGTACATTGTCAAAACAATACCCATCTAAATTCATTTTTATGATAAATATCTAAAACATAACGTTTTAAAATAATTAATATCTAATTTTAATAGTTTAAAAATATAAAATTCTTTTTAGTTCTAATTTAACACAGTTATATTAAAGTTTTTTTAAATCTGCAGAATAGAGGACGTTATAAGTGATAATATCCCTTAGTCTAATAAATCTGTAACGATAAAGAGGTATTAACACTTTTATATAAAGTAGACATCGTCACCTCAATGCAAGAAGTAGGTAACTCGAAATTTCATATTTTGAGATTAATAGCATGAAACATTTTTTATTGTTGATTAGACTCTGTTTGTTTTTTTCATCAACATAGTAATTGGACTTTTAAAAAGTTATAGGCTATAAATAAGATTTATTTAGTTATTGCTTTGAATTTTCCCTCTAAAATTTGGTCTAAATGATGATTATGTTCCGAAAATAGTAAATTTTCGAGTTATCTACTTCTTGCATTGAGGTGACGGATATTCATTGCCAGCCTCGGCAGTTAATTTATTTAATTGACTGTCAATTAAATAAATTAATTATTATTGACTGTCTATTAATTAAATTACCTGCCTCGGCCCTCGGCAGTCAATTAAGCATATTAACTGCCGAGGCAGGCAATAATTACATATGAGGCAGAAATGTTTCCTTCACTGCCTTGTTGCATACTATATTTTATCTACGGGTAGCAGAAAAATAAAAGTGCTAAAATATCATCTTTGTTAATAAAATATAGTTCATAACTATATCATATATTCATAAGAATGAAGGCAATTAAGTACATTGCCTGCTTCGACTTCACCTCGGCAGGCATTACATAAGGGCAGAAATGTTTTCTTGAGTGGCGTAGCAAGGGGGCCTCAGTCCCCCCCCCCCCCCTTGAATCTGAAAATTATACTAGCTTCTTTTTAATATGATACATTTATACAAACTTACTTGTCAAGCCAAATTCGATCAAAAGTTTGTCAAGCAAATTTGAGGCTATGCGATTCCCACACATACAAGCAAGTTTGTCGAACTTACGGGTGTCGTGTCGGTAAGTTTCAGTAGTGTTTGTAAACGAGTGTACTGATGATCATGGATTTCGAAGAGTTCATATTCGGCTTACAAGAAACAAACCTTTATTAGAAAAATAAGGAATCGATCAAAATAGTGCAAGCAATGGTTACTGAAAAGAGCACAGTATTCACATGGAAATCTGAGGGAAATAAGCTGTGAGCCTCAATACTGGCATTATTTTATGAGGATGGATGAGAAAAAAATTATAATTAGTATCAGTGGTTAAGGTAAGTGTCCATCTGAGACTAAATCTCGAGAGCTAGTCTCGAGATTAGTTTCAGAACCTTATCCACTTGATAGCAACATCAGACTCTCCCGAGTCTCGGAGCCTCGCCGACTCTCCGAGACTAGTCTCAGCCCCATGTCCACTAGCCATTTCAATCTCGAGAGCGAGTCTCGATACTAAAAAGTCTTAGATGGACTCTTACCCTTATATGTTATCATTGACTAAACTGCTCTGACGGATGGAAAATGAACTAAATGATTGTCAGTTTGGCTTGATGGAACCACACACCGTCAAACTTACTTGACAAGCCTTCAGTCATCAAACTACTTTTCTGACAAAATCAGAAAAGTGTCAAACTCTTCATCAAGCCATCAAACTCTCAAACTTGACCCACCCACAACGCAACTCGCAAGTACGGTAGGTACGCAACTCGTGCGAAAACAGCATTTTCCGTTGCTCGTGTAGTTTTACTACTCTCGCTATCGCTCGGGTGCAAACTCCACACTCGCATGCAAAATGCTACTTTCCGCACTAGACGCGTAATGTACTATTATGCAATAATCATTAAGAAGTTTTGTTTGTTATAAAAATTTGTTTTTTGTATTTCGTTGTTGATTCACTGTTATTATAGATTCAGTTTTCTATTCACTTAAAATTATATCCAAGCTTATATTGTATTTATTAGCTTAATATTTAATTTTAGTTAATGTTATTATCTTATGATTATATGATATAGTTATTAACTATGTTATATTAATAAATATGATATTTTAGCAGTTTCACTTTTCTGCAACCCGTAGACAAAATGTTGCATGCAACAAGGCAGTAAAGCAAACATTTCTGTCTCATATTCATCACCAATGCATGAAGTAGATAACTCGAAATTTAGAGTTTTGAGATAAAAGCCTATTTTTTTATTTTTTTATTATTTATTTAATTTTTTTTAGTATTTATTTATTTTTTTTTTCATCAACATAGTAATTGGACTTTTAAAAAGTTATAGGCTATAAATAAGATTTATTTAGTTATTGCTTTGAATTTTCCCTCTAAAATTTGGTCTAAATGATGATTATGTTCCGAAAATAGTAAATTTTCGAGTTATCTACTTCTTGCATTGAGGTGACGGATATTCATTGCCAGCCTCGGCAGTTAATTTATTTAATTGACTGTCAATTAAATAAATTAATTATTATTGACTGTCTATTAATTAAATTACCTGCCTCGGCCCTCGGCAGTCAATTAAGCATATTAACTGCCGAGGCAGGCAATAATTACATATGAGGCAGAAATGTTTCCTTCACTGCCTTGTTGCATACTATATTTTATCTACGGGTAGCAGAAAAATAAAAGTGCTAAAATATCATCTTTGTTAATAAAATATAGTTCATAACTATATCATATATTCATAAGAATGAAGGCAATTAAGTACATTGCCTGCTTCGACTTCACCTCGGCAGGCATTACATAAGGGCAGAAATGTTTTCTTGAGTGGCGTAGCAAGGGGGACTCATCCCCCCCCC
>KZ651093.1:427632-438656 GCA_001010745.2 Gerris buenoi | reverse complement strand
TGGGCTCTTTTTCTTTTTCTCCTCTTATATTTATTTATATACATTTATAGTATGAATAATTAAATAAAGTAAAAACTATTAACAACCTTAAGGAAAAATAATAATAATAATAATCCTGAATTAAAGTTAAAAAAATAAATAAAACAATTAATTTACAATTGTAACTCTCCTCCTAACGGCTTCTACAGCTCTGGAGTATAGGCTTATCTTATAAGGTATTAGATGTAAAGCGGATGTACCATTTTTATTAATAAAGCCATTCTTATTCTTTCTTATTCTTATAACAAATAAATAAAGGTAAGCGCCTATCTTAAAACCAATTAAATATATATACATTTACTATAACAAATAAAGGTAAGTGCCTATCTTAAAACAAATTAAATATATACATATATACATTTATAACATAGAAATGTTTCAGCTCTTGGGGACAAGAAATGTCCCCACCGTACTAAAACAATCTGAAAAAATGTGATGCTTTTAAATAGATGGTGCCAAAAAAGCATTTTACAGTAGGTCGATAGTCTTTCATTTGCAGTAGAATCTTTTGACGATAAGCGGGCTGAATTGTCAACAAACGACTCGCAACATGAGACGCGCTTAAATATCGCACCAGCAAGTTAGAATATACTAGGAAGTAGATTGATTTTCTCTTGTACTCATTGTACCTCCTAGCGGACCAAATGCTAATCCAAACGGATTAATGATTCTTAATTACCAATCTTAAGAACCACCTATTATATTGATTAGACAAATGTATACTGATTTGCTCCACTTGGTAGAAAAACAATGAAATGTCGATAAGAGGATTCGACGACCAAAAACATCCGTCATTCAATATTTTTCTATGAAATGGAAAAAATTAGTATTTATTTTTTTAAATTGTGTCTAAGAGACTCGAATCGTCCTCTGGTAGGGATTTAATTTTACTTGTCTACTGAAGGGTTAAGCCATTGTTCGAATATTCTCTGTTCGTAGTGTAGCTTTGTAGAAATCATCGTAGATTAATCTTGGGCTTGTTCTTTTTTTATAAACTCAGTTTTAAAATAGTTTATTTCTATTAAATTCGTAGTTTAGAGTTGTATGTTATCTTGTAAACTTGAATGTTGCATGAATTTTCGCTTTTAGTTTTTTTGTAAGCATAAACCTGGTGTTAAGCCTAGTTTGGACGGGTCGAGTATCTTAGTAGAGTAGCCACGGCCGAGTAATTTAGTCAGAGTCGAGTTATATAAATTTAGTAAAAACCAAAGTGTCCAAACGAGTCGAGGACTAAATTACTAAACTACTCTACTCAAATACTCGACCCGTGCAAACTAGGCTTTAGCTTGCCATCTGTTGTTAATAAGATGTATCCTATGTAAAATAATAAAAAACAAGTTTCCGCATGGAGATAAAAAGGGCAAAAACGTTTCCCTCCGTCGCTCACATCCGCCTTGATAAGATAGGTCTTAAAGTTGTACGAAGCCGCTAACCGGAACAGTCGAAACAAAGAAGGCTTAAAAGGGTATAAAACTGCATTTGTAAAAAAAAACTTCTGCTCCATCATTTCGGGGGTAGAGGGTCAAGTCCGTGTTTTTTACTTGGGCAACCCTTGTAAAGCTTTGCAAAGGGTAGTACAGGGAAAACGTTTTGAGGAGGTCGGGGTGAATGCCTACGGAGATTTTTTGTGCGTCTGGGACGGGGTCGATTTACGAAGGTCGGAAGGGTTGCAGGCGACGCTAGACGTAGTGGCCGGGAAAGGCTGTATATATATATTTTTTATTTTTTTTTGCCAAGGACCTTGATGATTTTTTTGTCCGTGTCCGGGAAAGAGCAGACGATACTCTAGACGAGGTCTAGACGGAGTTTTACCTGGAGACCCCAAGGGCTTGGAGATTCACGAGCCCTTTGAAAACCTTCTCAATGCTTGCATCCCACCAGCCCTTCTAACGGATATAATAATAATACAGAACCTGTGAGACTGAGCGATTCCAGCCTTTGGACAATCTTCTTAACAGGTGCCTACGGGAACGTCTTTACACTTGATTCGTCACAGGTGTCTACTCGGATCCGCATCAGCTTCGTAACTTGACTCTTTCATAAGATATTACCATTATTTGATTTCCTTTCTCGTCTCAGACTTAAAGGCCAAATACCCCATTCGGAGGTTATAAACGATTTTTATTTTTAAACAAAATAAATACCTTTTCCCGATATATACTCCCCGTCGAAAGCTTTGCAAACCATTTTGCACAATGTTTTAGATGTTGCAACACCTTTTACGGGCGGTAGACTTTTCAAACTATGACTTAGTGGTTGGAGAACCTATAGTATAGTTTAATCGACAAGTTGACAGTAATCGGACAAACCCGTCTACCCAATTATTAATATTTTGTTACCTCGAGATTTGTTCATTTCCTATTCGGAGCATCTTATTCAAGTGGGGTTATCTAAATGTTTGAGAGCACTAAACCCTTTGACACTATCGATGCCTCACACAAATGCCAGAGTAAGACTAAATGGTTAATATTTACAAAATTGAAAAGGGATGTTATACGTATAGATAGTTTGCATTTATAATAACGCTTTTCTTAATTATCCTTTTCTTTAGCGATGACATAATGTCTTTATTTTTTCTGGCAACTAAGGAATGGACAGGTAGCAGGTCAGGGATCGATATATTAGCATGACCCTCGGATAGAGCAAGTCAAAGAATGAGGGTCGCTACTAAGCTACCCTACCACCTCTGTTCCGTGCACAATACTGCTTTCCTAAATCCTTGATTTGTTTTGCCGTTACGCATATATACCATTAAGTAATCTTAGCGTGATATCTAAATCAGTAAGATAGGTAATCAGTGACGAGTAATTTACTAAAGAGTTTTAACAATTATAAATGACATTCTGAAGGGTATATAAGTTTGACAACTTAGGTTGCATGGGTTTCAATATGAGCAATTGAATCGGCAATGCTCCCTGAAATGGGGTGGAAACATGGGCATTGACGACATCTCTGACAAGTGACGAGGTCTAGTTGGCAACATCTAGAGTCATAAAGAAGACTCTGGCCAAGGAAATCGATAAGGTTCTTAGCTGTAGTAACTGAACATAGTACAGTAGCACTCGACTAGTTCTTCTACTTTTCCACAATACGTCCTTCTTAAGTGCAAATAACTACTATAGTTTGTTATATCTTAAGAGCTATTTATAAAATGCATTGTGAAATGCATTTTTTATTTAAAGCCAACTTACGGTAATTCAAATACACAGAAACGTCAATTTAAGACGAATACACATAGTGTTGCGCAGTTAGCTGCTAAGTTCGACACGTAACGTTGTGTGTATTTTCACAAAATTCCTGGCGAAATTTTGAGGAACACCGTATGTAACTCAAAGATCTAAACAAAAATGAATGAGATACTCGTCAAAAATTTGGAACCGACTTTTTTTTTTTTTTTTAAACTAACTCCTTATGTATTTTAATAAGTAAATAAGGCCTTTGTATTTGATTCACTTAGCGTATATTATTATTTATAAAAACCACAATAATTTCTAAACATATATCGATTAATAATGCATTAGGTTATACTTTCCGCATTATAGATGTTATTATCAGGATAATGACATGATAATAGTTGTAATTATTCCTATAATTTCATTTTTATAAAAAATAACTGATTAAATTTTATTAATCTGGCTCCTTTTTTTTTTTTATTATTTATATAATAAAGTAATACATATTGCCTTATGATCTTTGTACCGAACCAAAACCTTAAATCTTATTGACCTTTTTATGAAAAGAAAATGAAAATTTGTCGAGTGATATTTTTAGTGAGGGTAGGAAGTTAGAAGGGGCGCTTTATGGAAAAATGAATTGGCCGTGGAGAGGTAGGGGTCGGGGTTAAGAGAAAATTACATTTAGGGGAAATGGATTAAGGTAGTGTAAAGATATACGTATGAAAGGGCACCAAGGACCAAGGCCTCTATATGTATTGAGTGCGAGATGTACTAGGTTGGCCTTGTAATGGCAGTAGCTCTGAGCTCAACCAGCGTGCCCCGTATTGACACGCTGCTTGGCACTTAGTCAGGCTTTAAACAAGCAGTGGGGTGCCGTCGAGGCTCAGGCATTTGTCTAAAGTTCTTTTTTATCCCCTGACTTCTCACATGGTAAACAACGAGTAGCCGCAATTTAGATTAAAGAAGGCCAGTTGTCTAGAGCCGTATCACAAGTTTTACAATGTATTTGGATAATTCAGGGATTACGATCAAGTCAAAATAGAAATTTGACAAAAGTAGTGAAACAAAATTTCGCTGCACCCATCAAAACCACTCTTGCGTCCATCTTCTAGCTACGAGTATAAGTTCGGAGAAAGGATTCCATCGATTATCAAACGGCATAAAATTATTTTTTTTAAATGCTCATATTAATTATCCGTAAAATTATCAAGCTGATTTATATTTGTAGGATATCGACATATCAAAATCTTTTATCGGCGATGCTGTGTCCCAAATTAAAAGTCGAGGAAGAGTTGATTAGCATTTAAAAAAGGGTAAGTGCATCAAAACTATTTTTGCACGACCTTAGAGGTCGTACCTCTGCAGCTGTTCTATACCTTGTTTTTGTCGGTGTAAATGTCAGTAGAACCTCAAGGTTACAGCAAGGGTTAGATAAAGAAAATCGTATGCAGATTAAAAGGGGTTAGATTAGGGTGAAAGGAAATACTGAATAAAAGAAAGGCAGGTTTTTAGTGCGAGTTGCTTTTTGTTTGTTTTTTTGCACAGTATTTTTTTAAGATGCAGTATACCTACCTTACCAGTATAGCCCATTTTAAAATACCAGTTATGTCAACAGTACCGTAATTTGTATTAGGCAGGTATATAGGTTAGTAACTAAATATAAAGGGTTGGAACGGAGATGGAAAAACTAAAGTAAGCCTCACTGATGTACTACACGGCTAGAATAGTAGCCTCACTGATGTACTACACGACTAGAATAGTAGCCTCACTGATGTACTACAAGGCTAGAATAGTAGACTCACTGATGTACTACAAGGCTAGAATAGTAGCCTCACTGATGTACTACACGGCTAGAATAGTAGCCTCACTGATGTACTACACGGCTAGAATAGTAGCCTCACTGATTTACTACACGGCTAGAATAGTAGCCTCACTGATTGTATGGAATAGTTATAATATTATATTACGGTTATTATAATATAACAAACAAAAACAATTGATGTTTTACAAATGATTGTAAAATATTTGTCATGCTATTGATTGGACGATTCTTTTATTAAGACAATAAAGGTGTTCATCTTAAGATGGGAGGTTTGGAAGAATTTAGAACTCAGGACAAGACAACAAAGGGTTAGAAAAATATCACGATGAAAAGTTACTTGAAGTTACTTTAGTTTTTAAATCAAATGAATATGCCAATATTAATGAGTGCTAAAAATTGTTCATACTCAGTGAATATAAGATTCGCATAATATAAAGATTACGTAGGAGTATAATATAGTAAAATAATTATAAACAATAAAAAAATACAAGCTAGCACTAAATACATATTAATAAAAAAGAAAAACAAATGTAATTAGCTAAATGAAGTTTAAAATGAGAATGAGAATATGACACTTTGACGGGTTAAAATCGCAACGTTACCCAGGTAATCCGAGCAATATTGACATTTGAAGTTAGTTTCATTCCGCTAAAGATTTATAAATTAATAATATGAGAATATTTTAAGCTTGATATACATTGCAATGCCAATTTTTTAAGTAAGTTTGTATTCTGTCATCTAGATCTTGTCACATAAGAATAAGAGTCGAATTTGATGAAAACGAAACTGAAAGACATCGAGTTTTCATAATCCGATCATGGATCATGTATTTCGAGGAAACCTTGGCTTACTTATAAGAAAATATTTCCAATATATAAATAATTCAAAATGGATAGAAATATAAAATGACAAATTTACAAGAGGCATGCACGTACGATGACTCGTGAGTGTCCAAGGAAGATGTTGCCATTGTCAAGGCCACGGACACTTTTGGCATCTTGAAACTTGGTATCTTCTGGGCCGAGAGGATGAAAGAGTACTCGTGTGATAGTTTCCTGTGGAATATTATCACTACGGCTTTGGAATAGGAGGATTATGGAGTTTCTGACTCAGACGGAGGTGGAAAGAAATACTAAAATTAAAGAGAGGAGTTGAAGAGGAAGAAGTGAGAACGGCAGCGTAGTGGGGAGACTAGACCTAGACCCTAGACTCTATACGTCTTGAAACACAACACTATTTCGTTGCGTAACTCCCTTCAAGCATGCGCACTGCTCTTTCCTACGATAATGAATCCGTTTTAGAACTGCGCGTTTCTAATTTTTTATATTCTCCGTTCTCTTAAGTCGGTTCCTTTCCCATTTTGTCCGTAGGTTTTTGTCGAGTTGGCGTTTACGTTACCTCACCCTTTTAACGACAAGATCGTCTATTGCCCTACCTTAACCGAACGTACAATAAAATAAAACTATTTTTATCCACGCAAGCACTAGAGAAGAACGACATCCGCCTACGCTCGATCCAAACTATTAAAATAACTCGGAGGAGGAGGGGCGGCAATCTCCGCACTAAAAAGTGCTGCGTTTCTGCCCCCACAATATAAGGCGTAATTTACAGGAGATAACAGCTAATCTTATCTCTAAATATATTCTATTTAATATAAATAAATAGATATAGAATTTATAGATGACCGTAAACATTTTAAAAGAAATTAAAACATTATTAAATAATAACTTGAACAATTACTTTTATAAAGTAACAGCTTTTTAATTCACCAAAAAAAAAACATTCACGGTGATTTGCAGAAAACAATATTAAAGGTTGTGCTATTAAATAACTAATAACCAGTAAAAATAAAGAAAGTAAAAAAACAAATAGCCAGGTGTTGATCACTTGGTCCAACACACTTACATAATAAAGAAAAACCAAACAAATAATTTTTACAATTAGCCATTTAAGCTCGTTTGATTTTAGCATTAAAATTCTGTTTATTTTATTAGTATCTAATCATTTATTGAAAATTATTATAGGTACCTTTAAAGAAAAAAGTCGTAAATAATACAACATATAAATATGCGTTATTGCCGAGCAAACCTGCTTATTTTTATCATCAACAATCATGTTGGTTTTGTCATAAGGGAAATTTGACGTTTTTCAAAATACCATTAATTAGTAATTTATTGCTAATATAGAAATAATTTTTTTTGATAAATACAACGTAAATAGAATAGAGATATAATAATTAATTTTATTAATTATCAATGTCAATAATAAAATAGTTATATGTTAAATTCAAATTAAACTATAGAGAAGTATTATTACTGTATAATTATTCAAAAATATTTTCAAAGTATGAATATCAATATAAAAAGAATATAGTCGTAAAAACGTGACAAAATATGTACAAAAAAATATATGATATATTGTCGATTCAAGTTAAAAGGGTTTTTAATTAAAAAGAAAATGAAAATACAAGTTTGCACAATTGCCAGATGTCGTTGCTAGGCCGCTGATTAAGACGTACTACGGCGACCTTGGGATCTCAATGTCATTGCCAATCTTACAAATTCCACCGAGAAAAAGCGCCAAGAGTAAATTAGCAACATTTACGTACACACTTTTTAAATTTGAAAAACCTATTTTTGATTCTAGTATGCAGTATTAATAAACTTTTTCTCATTTTATTTTTAAAATAATTTTATTTTTTAAATTAACAATTTCAAATTGTTGTTGTTGATTGTGTACTATTAGATTTTTTGTTTTGGACAAAACTTTGTTTGTTTTTTTAATCTGTAGTAGTTTGAAAGTTGAAACAAAATTAGTATGTATTACCTATATAATAAGAATAATGAATCGTTGCGTTGATGGTTGAATGACTACACTTGTTGGAAAGAACCGGTTCTAGACACAATGGTGTTAACTTGGTTAGCACCTTATCGCATGTTTGTTTTTTTTCTAAGAAATTGTCATTGCACGTATCTCTACGACAGTTCTTCTTAACGTATCTCCGGCAGAATGTTCGCCATATTTTATTATACGTAGATCTTTTAATGTTTTCAATTTTAATGTAACCAGTTAAGACAAATATGATCAAGTGTTTGGTTTAATTTCTGTTGCGCCATCAATAATTATTCGGCATTAGAGAAGATGAGAAGTGGAATTCGGTTATTATTTTCACTGACTTCGAAGTAGCCTTGTTAAGTAATGTAATGTAAATATATGTTATTTTAACAAATTTTTAATTGTTCAATAACGGTTAAGTAGATATTAATGTTGAGATTTTTAATGTTTATACAACGAGACGGTGTGATTATTTAGCAAAAGTTACATTTTTTCAGCAAGTCTAAATAAAATTGTTTTTTCGTGTTTAACAGATTTGAATTTCAGGATGCATCCCGCAATCATTTGTCGTCGAATAAATTCAGGTATTATTCGTTTGATTTTATAAGCTACAGGTATTAGTTTTTTTATTTATTAGTTATTTGTTTTTTACTAGTGTAGAACAGATATAAAACACGTATAAATAAGTATAGATATATAAAGTTTGACTCACGTTTGTCGACGAAACAAGAAAAGACGAAGGCACTAAAATATCCAAGAGACTGTCACTGTTATCAGGTATACTCAGGTCCGACGACCAATCCAACTACTAATTTAATATGGTCAACTATAATATATTATCAGCTACCAGACTTAGATTACTATCAGTCTTTTAGTTATCGTGGTTGCAATGCCATGGGTCCGTACGGATACGACCATTTAAAATAAAATCAAATATTACAACAACTGTTGTTTTGCTACTGTTTTAATAAGGCAAGTTGTTTGACATGACTAAATTTAAATGAATAAGAGAAAAGTGGGAGAGGTGGTGAAGGAGATTCTACTGAGGGTTAACAAGGAGGAAACTGGCCGGAGGTCCATATGATCATATCCGTCCGGTTAGAGAATACACAGTGATATCAGAGTCAAGTCAGTTTAGTTTAGTTGCAGGATACGAGGGGGGTTCAAGGGGGCTACAGGGACGGGCGGCGCAATGCAACCAACTTCATTCTAGGGCTGCGACTAAAGGCCGAGCGCCGGGCCTAGGAGGTGCGCGAGCGAGGGGGGGCAAGGCTGCATGTGCTGCTATCTTTATGCGCCCGGTCGCGCTAAGGGAGGAGTCGCTTGTTTTTTTGTCGAGGACGGGGTTTTTTTTGTGCCGTCTCTGTGGGAAGTGCAGTACAGGGTAGGGCGAGTGTGTGTGTATTGAGGTGTGCGTGAATCGGAATGTCCAAGTGTGCGTATCCCCTCCACGGGCCCCCCCCGGCCCGTTTCGGTAACTAGGCCCCACCCTTCTCGCTCCCTCGGCCCTACTGACTGTGCTGCAACCCTTTATTTCTACCGTAATATTCCCTATACATTCTTATAGGTTGGCTGAATATTTTATTGCTTGTTCCTTGATCCACTCGACTCTGCTTGTCGACGGTCTCTTACCACCACCGTCACCCTCTACCTGTCTCCTTTTACCTCGACCAAACCCTTTCCGAATATCTAGCTCTAATCTTTATCCTTTTTACAAGTCCTTACGGCCTCGGAGGAATAACTTTTTTAAATTTAGCATATATAGCAATATGATGCTATCTATAATAAATGTTTTCTTATCGAAATTTACCATTCTCTCGACTTTAACAGTAATTACAAGAGACCTAATGCCGGTCTCTTCTTCCTGGCGGCGCGGCGTAGAGGCATTACAAAAGGACTTGCAGGCTGTTCTATGCCACTGCTCTGATACTTGTTGTGTGTCGGGCACTCAGATGAGAGTTGATATTGTCAGTCCAAGTGTTTCTTGTTCGTCCTCGCGGCCTTCTAACTCATGTTTGAGGTATCTCTCTTCATACGTCCTTTGAGTGTGGCCAAACTACCTTAGCTGTGCATGCCTTATCTTGTCCGCAAGAGGCTCGATGTTCATAGAGGCTCGATGTTCATAGAGGCTCGGATCGTGGTGTTTTTAACTCGATCCCTCCTAGTTTTGCCAGCAACTTTCCTGAGGTACCTCATATCAGCTGCTCGAATCCGACTCTCTTTTCTTTAGGTTAATGCCCATGATCTGCATCCATATCTTAATATTGGGGTGTGAATTGTTTTGTAGGCAGTTATTTTTTTCTTTTCTGAAACTTCGTTCTTGCTTCGAAACTTCCATGATGTTGTTATTTAGAATAAACGCATTTTTATATATCGACATTTACCGTTCTCTCGATTCCGACAAAAATTATAAAAAGAAGAGTGAGAATTTTAACTAGGAAAACATATGTTTTCTTACTGGAACAGTAGTCTCTTAATTAGAATGGTATTATGTATGGAGATCGCTACCTACTACAAGTGCTACTGTCTCAGAATGGTTCCTGGGAAGGATAATGAGCTTTTACCTCCTGGAGAATTACAATTTAATATTTTCTACATCCCTCAGGCTTAGTTTTCGTTTCCTTGCCGATTCGATTTTCTTTGACAATTGCAAATTTTCATTTACAGTCACATATTACGTTCTTCGATCGAACCTGATCGAAAGTAGGTCTTATTAGCAGATTAGTTAGCTAGAAAAGAAACTCATCATCAAAAGGGGGTAGCGTGTTTGGAGGTAGCGTCCCCAAATTTGGAGCTAAAATTAATTTCTTAAATTTAGCTCAGAATATGATTTTTCAGGTCCTGTGTGCCAAATGTCGTCAAAATCGTACAGTAGTTTAGGTTCCACGCGTCTGCACAGACGACAGTCACAGACAGACATTTTTTGAAAAACACTTTTTTGGACTCAGGGAACCTCAAAACGTGTAAATCTATCAATATCTCATGATCGAATATTTGGGCCATCGCAATACTTTCTCCTTATAGAGAAAGTAAAAAAGTTTTACAATACCTATCGATAAATGTATAAGAATAAAAGAATGTCGAATGAAATGAAAAGGTTAACATGAATACTTGAAGGTTGATAAAAATAAAGCGATAGTAGACAAATAAAT
>KZ651093.1:388566-398988 GCA_001010745.2 Gerris buenoi | reverse complement strand
TAATTTTGATTATCAGGAGGTGGGATCTGTAAACATTGATTATGATTATATTATTATCTCCTGATTTCCCTGAAATCTGTTTCACCTTTAATTGAGTAAGTAAAACTCTAAAATACAAGATGAACGAATAATTAAAGACTTGAATTTATTGAGAAACTTGTGCAGCAGATTGTAATACGCAACAGCTGCTACTGCAGTGGCTCTAACCACTTTAATTACCTATAATCTGCAAACTAAATAATTAAAACTTAGTGCGTAAGCTTCCGCGGCAACACTTGTTCTCATCAGCTCGGCTTTCCGGTGAAATCCGCGCATTTGATTAATTAATTGTAAATTAGTTTAGTTGGTGATTATCGGTAAAGTTATGTATCTTTAATGTATAAATATGTATTGTCTATGAATAAACAAATGATTTTATTGCCCAAACATAGAAGGCTTAATAATAATTTATAATAATCAGTCAGATATGCATTTTTGAATTTTTGTCGTTTTATAATTGTCAGTGGCGTAAGAAAGGCACTAAATACATTTATAACAAGAAGGGTGAGGTCTTTTTATTATTTGGTTTTAAGGATTAGGAATCACTTTTAAAACTTATCTACCTACCCATTAGGTACTGAAATAGATTGATAAAATCGGTATATTTTGAGGAAAGTAAATTGAGCATTGTTTGGATACGATCTACTTACAGGTAACGTGGTTAATTCTGTGACGGTAGTTGTCCGGTGCGAAAGATCAAGATCACGTCAAAAGAAAGTCATATCGGATTGAAAGGCACAATCGAATCTTTATTAACCACCGACTGAGAGATTTGTTAAAATAAAATCGGTAAGATTTTTTTTTTGGTTGTCCTTGGTGTTTTTATCGATGTGGATAGACGTTCTGACGACAGAGTCGAGGTTCCGATTAGCTTTATTTGCAATACTATCTAAATCAGTGGAGCTCTAATCGAAACGGGATTGGCACTGAGATTCCACATGGGCCTCCTAGAAATCCACCTTAATCTCCCCTTTACAGTCCTATCCTTCAAACAGAGAGCAAATCTTTTCACTTTTTCAAGTCGATATTACACATTTTACGGTTTACTACGGTTAATGTACGAGTATTTTATATCAAATTCTAAATCGTGGTTTTTAAGTAAAACGACATGATTACGGAATATTGTCATGTACGCATGAATTATCAAACTATAATTTACAAAATTTTATAATTCGCAAATTAGACGATTGTTTGCATTTTGTTAAACAGCACTAATATACGTGTAGTTAATGCTTTATAACTTTTTGTATAATAGCGAATTAATTATTAATAGATCGGTAATAATGCTTTTGGCATCTGAATTATTACATTACAGTAAGAAGTTATCGTTAGTATAATAAGATAAGGCGAGTAAAATAAAAAAAAATAATAATAATAAGATTTAGTCGTTTGGATAGATAGGACGAAATATCGCAAATTGATTAATCTTAATTTTCTTTCTGATCTGATCTTGGAGACCTAACTTGTTACAATTTGTTTCTATTTTAAGTCGATCCCCTGTCCTTATTATATAACGTGTAGTTTAATTCGGTCTAGTTATGTTCCATAATATCTTATTATTTGTCTCCAATATGTCAACGAGATGTTGTTATATCTTGTTTTTAATTTTCATAGTTGTGGGCTTGTCGACTTGTATTTTTCAAGGTGGCATTGCATTTATTACCAGTTGATACGACGATAGTAAGCGTTTTTTTTTTTCAATTGTCGTGTTCAACATATTCAAAGGATGATATTATTTTCTATATCACATGGCAGGACCATATTCCCAAACAGATGTGTTTTTTCGTGATTAAAAACGAGGATGGAGGGGGAAACAAATGTCCGACTTTTTTCTTTCTTTAAGGATGCCAATGGGCCAACCCTTTACCTTTAAGTCAGGGTGGGATCGGTGATCGGTTCCTTGTTGCCACAACACTTTTCCTTAAAGACCCCTTTCTAAATAAAGGCTGCACCTGCTAGAAAATTATCTCGGTATAAAATGGTGGGTTCGGGCCTTGAAGGAAGTGCAGAGAAGTCGTTGAAGAAGTAGAAGGTCTAGGGTAGGGATGTCGAGGGGGTTCTTGTAGGGTTCAAGGGAACTGCCAGACCTTGACGGAGGGCGTTCACTCCTAAACTCCGCGCGGCAGCTCGGCTATTTACCCTTCCCTTCATGCCGCCCTTATACACTGTTTTATACTCTTTTTTTCTGCCTCTCCAGCCGCTCGATTCCCTTCTCGATCATCCGTTCCTAGGTGGAAAATACACCGAGCCCGATTCCTCTCATTATTTTTTCACCTACCAAAACATGCTGGCGAGAACGAGAGAAAAAAATCTTTATATTACGAACAATTTTACTGCAGTTCGATACCTGATCCTGATGCAGCCCTGGTCTGCCCGATACATTACCGAAAAAGGAACGCTAAAACTTTTATAGTAAAAAATGATGTATGCTTATTTTAACTGGGCCCTTATACTGCATACTGCGAACGACAATTTCTATTTCTGAGAGATATTTCCCTGCTGTATGGGTCGACTTCCTGTCTGTTGGCTGGTCAGGTCAAATGCAGATTTTCTTCGATCCCGAATCTTAAAAGTGTCGATTGCAAATGATAACCGAATGTGTAACCACGTTCTTATCTTACCAGGTTACGGATAAACGTTTCTTGTCATCTTGATTTACTTACTATATTAGGTTAGCTACAAGGTCGTAAGGTTGTCTCCCACCCTTTATTTAGAAAGGACCAAATAGTACCGACTATAATTAGAGATTTAATCGATATAACCTCTTATTTTATAAAATATATTATTCTAAAAAAAATAACGGTCCATTTGTGGGTTAAACGAAACATCTCTATGTATCGAGGCAGGGCCGTAACTACAATCTTGGGGGCCCTGGGGCAAGATTATTCTGGGGGCCCTACGTGGTGTTGAGGGGATACACCCCCCCCTCACACCAAAAAAGGGGGGTTCGGGAACTCCCCTGAAAATTTTTTGACAAAAAAACAACCTCAAAACGTGTTTTAATGCATTCTAGAGGTTACATTTACCAACATCTATGTTACATATTTTATTTTGCACATGACACCAAATCAAAAATGACTAATTTAGCCTCTATAGCTAAATCCTCACCTTACCTATACTGGTTAATTTACCAGAACTTAATTTCAGGCGGAACGCGACGGAACGGTGTTCCGGCACCTCACTGGAGCCGGAGGACACTGGAACGCATTAATGCGTTGAGAGCGCATTGAGAGAGTGAATGTGTCGTAATGACGCAATGGCATGGGATTATGGGAGCGGGAGGCACCCATGGGATAGGTCGGGTGATATCAAACAATAATATTTTGTAACAGGAATTTAATACAGTTTAACTCTTCTTATTCTTCGTTTTGACTGAATGTCATGCAAGGGACAAATATATGTAGTTCGCGTACGAACTAATAGGCATATAGACCCTAGCATTGTAGCAACTCCTCTTCAGATATCTTCAGGCCTTTAATTTTGTTTTCCTGTTTATTTATTATTTAGATTGTCCTTATGATTGCTTTTTAACTGCAAATCTCCTGCTAGCATTGCAAGTCCACATTCCACATTGTCATTAAATTATTATTCATGTGTCAAAAAACTAAAACTAGTAAATTATTTAATTTTCTAGAATTTTAATTAATAGAACATTAAATATTTTGAAATATTTCGATCACCTGTATTTTTTTTGTGTGAACATGTATCGTTTTAAAAACGAATCGGAGCCTAAAGGCTTTCAAAACGATGTGTGAACGTAGTAAATATTAAAAGGTGAAGTATATTTACCTTGTAAAAAAAATTGAAGGAACTTTTTTAATGATTTTTCAGACATTAAAAAAACTCGTCTAAAACGTTATTTTGGCTTCAGTTTAACCCCCTAATATGACCCCTAAATATTACATCGATGTTCCGGCACCTATAATTTTAGAAATTAAGCACTGGTTAGACTACATAAATACATATATAACCAAAAAAAAACTGATAAAGGTGAATAATATATTGAGTAAGCGTCAGAGTTTTTTTGTCAGTTAACCGTGTTCATAGTCCTAAAAAACTTACTTGTGTTCAAGAAAGTTCTTTCATGCCAATACAATTTTTTGGTGAGAATGCTTACTCCACACGGCAGATAAGGTAAAACGGTATCTAAACCTACCTAAATCCAATTTGTCTGACAATAAAAAGAATTTAAGACGATTGCTTTCAGTTTCTTTTAATTTTGTTACAAAACAAACTATTGTACAATTGTTTGAGAATAATAATTACAGTTCTACTGTTTGAGTAGTTTTTAAGTAATTTTTTGGTGGAATCGTGTGATGTTTTAGTAATGTAGTAGTTCAAATGTTAGTGCGAGTGTTAAACTGGAGACCCTCGATGAGAAAAAAGTGACTGGCTGCATGAGACGACCATGTATTGCCGGACATATTTAAGAGGCAAACCCTCATATCCCCTATGGCCCATGCTATTCACCATATTGAATTAATAATTATGCCCACTTATATGCGGGCCGAGTAAGTTAGTGAATTCCAGATGAGTTTGAAACTGTATACGAACCCTTAGTTTTACGTTTGACGTTAATAAAGCATTACGGATGTTATCTTGCTGTAAAGGTCTGGGAGATATCCCTAAATCGGCTTCAACACTCCAGTGCATCGTCTGCAACATGTGTCTTATAAATTCCGATAAAACCTTCGTGCTAACCCTTAAAAGTTTAGCATTAAATAGAAAAATAAATTTATCGACTGTAAAGAATAAAAATAAATATCGCCTATGTCCAATTTTACTTGCAGGAATCAAATATTCTAATATTCTTTAGTCGTACTACTGAATTTCTTAAATATAGAAAAGTTTAACCTTGAAGAGTAAAATCTGTGTTATAGAAGCAAGATAAGAGTGTAAAAGACAGGGGATGCTCGCCCGACGTACCTGTAATAAAAAATGTAGTGCAGGCAAATGCCAAATTACAAGTTTAAGTTAGTTGTACAGTAAGTAGTTAATTACAGACTTGTCACTAATAGGTTTGTAATGCTCAACTCTAGTTTGACGATGGCTGAGATTGCCCGATTTGTCCGTTTTAAAGGAAAAGTGAAAATTCAATCTTTTCGTCGGAATAACTTTCGTTTCGTGTTAGTTAGCTGAGAGCTTGTGACTCGGCCGAGTAACGACCAATTGTCTTGAATCTTAAATTACATTTTTTAACGAAGTAGAAGGACGGACTTGAGTTAAGCATGTGAAATTGGAAAACGAGAACTTTTATCGTTTTAAGCCACTATTTATATGAGATTAAGAAGTAAGTATGTTTTTGCTAGTTTGCTTTTGACAGTGCTACGATGTTGTAGAAGAGTTGAAGGTGGCTAAAATCGACATTACGAGTGTAAAATGGGTCTAGATTTTTTATTATTATTATTATACCACGCCCTTAAATTAGTATTGTTATTATTTATTCGCCGAGAAAAAAAGTATACATGTATTTTGGCTTTCAAAGAAATTGCAAATATTTACTTAATTCTTTATTCACTAGTGAAATGTAAGCCGACATTTTTCCACATAAAAAAACTAATGAATTCGAACAAATAAATTATTTGAAATATCTTCGTTGGATAAAGTTAGTTTTTTCGGCTGAGATTATGTGGAGGTTGTAAGAATTAAAATTAAACAGAGACTTGTAACTAGAGTGTATGAAAATAACAGTGTCAAAGCTCAATAGAAAATATTTGAATGCACGCAGCAAATTGCTTATGATGCGTAGTTTATAAACTACTAACAATGTCAATACTATTCGATATAGATTTATCTATATATCTGCAATACCGCTTTATCTAAAAAATAAAAAAATGCGGAAGTGGAATGTGGAAGCGAAACGTCGGACTTCAACCCCTTCGTGACGCGGATTTCACCGGAAAACCAAGCCGTTTATGACGAGTCTACCCTCGGAAGCCTAGGCACCAAGTTAAATTTTATTGGAATCGATATGCAACTATTTCCAACTTTTCTAATTTTGTAGCCGGAGTTATTTTTTACAGCATTCGGCTTCTGATATCGAAGTAAACGGTCCATCAAGCTATAAAGTAAATTCGCCTCAATAGCTTTCAGCGACTACTGTCAAAGTATAAGTTCTTCCCTACAGACTAAAGATTTCAGCTTCTAATCTCCAAGTCCTTCTAACACCGCCTAATCAATTTATCCTCTTCTCTTTCTAGTTTAAACAGAAAGATTAAAGCTTCGTAATGTATTATTTTATTAATCCTGCATATAACTGTATAGTAACTGCTCTTTATCTTTTTTCCTTTGACACCTTCTGAAAGTAACCGAAAGCTCCGGCTCGAACAATTTTTCAAAAATCTATTATGATGTTTAAAATTAAATTACGTATGAAGAGAACGTAAAGAGTCTACACTAAGCAACAAGTTAACAAGGCCTGCTATTTGTCGAACGTGTAATTACTTTTAAAGTAGTTTGTCTAGATGTAGGCTGAGGTGAAGCTCCAGTGTTTTTCTGCTGTCAGAGTGACTGACACTCTCTTTATACAGTGGAGACTTGACTCTACATTTGTCAGAACAATGTCCTTAGATCTTTAAAAGACGTCTAGTCCAGACATTTTACAGATCGCTTAATCGACGACTTGTCTTGCTTGCACCCTGGTTTCTCTATATACAGTGGAGTCTTGACTCTACATTTGTCAGAACAATGTCCTTAGATCTTTTAAAGACGTTTAGTCCAGACATTCTACAGATCGCTTAATCGACGACTTGTCTTGCTTGCACCCTGGTTTCAGTATTCTCCTTATAGTTTATTTCCTTATTATGTAGAGCAAACTGTATTAGGAATCTGTCGAATGGATATTTGATTTCAGTTCGACGTTATTAATTTTCACCTAGTAAGTCGTTTAGAACTATCGTTTAAAACATTTTCATAGGACGAATATACGTTTTGTAAAATTTTGATATTTCATATATACATCGTTTGGAATCTGGTAGTATTCTTATTTCTAGGATACGGTGCGGACTGAGGTTTTTGTGTCTGGATTTCAGATTTGAATCGATATTAAAAAACGAAGCACGCTGTTGCATGTGTGATTATTTTATTCGATTTATAGATATTTTCCGTAGAAAAGATCTATGTAATTACATCAATTAAGTATTAATCATATAATTAAGTTCCAATTAAAAAACAATTAAATATAAGATTCTAAATCAAGTTTAAATTGCTAAATTATTTTTTTTTTTTTTAAATTTTTTAAAATTATTTTTCCCTAAACATTAACAGACCGAGAAGCTCGAAACGCATTACTTATTGGTAATTGTAATTTTCTTCTTTTTTTCCTTTTATACGAGGCAGTGCATTTCGAATGGATAGTAAAGAAATCTTTTTTAATATCTATTACTTATATCTCTGGTCCTATCCTTTCATTAGTTTTTAGTCAAAATAGTGGGTTTTAAAAAATGTCTGTCTGTCATCTGTCGTCTATGCGGACGCGTGGAATCTAAAATACCGGGCCAATTAAATTAGGCTTACATGACATGTTCAACAAAATCATAACTCGAGGCGATCTGCGGGGACGCTTACTCCCCAATACGTTTAAAAAAAGCCTCAAAAACGGTTTTGATTAAAAATTTTAAAATGTAGCCCATTTAAATACGAATCTAACGATGTAAGCCGGGAAAAATTTAGTTTCTGAGAAAATAACGCCGACAAGGAGAGGCCATATTCGATTCCCCGCCGAACGAAAGTTTATTTATGATAAATATCGATAAAATGATCAATAATAAATAGATGTAAATATGAAAATTCAATAAACTAACATGTAAATGGATAACACAGGTTTTTTAACCCTTTCGGGACCAACGACGTAATATTCCGCAAACTTCTTTTTTGCACTAAGGACCAACGACGTAATATTCCGCAAATGATTTTTGTGTTATGACGTCACACTACTCACTCTGTATGGTCTAGAAATGACTAGTAACGCATTATTTTGTTAGTAAATAGTTATGCACTAATTAGGTATTAAAAAATAAAAATAAAAAATTAGAAAAGAAGCGATGATGAAAAACGTGTAGGAATAGAAATTAATACGGGCCGGGGGTGTTCATAGGTTCATAGGAACCCGGGCCTGGCTAACTCACCTCCCCTCTACTATCTCGGTCCTGAAAGGGTTAAAATGTGTTTTATTGCTGCCTGATAATGCAGCAAAAAATATTGCAGTTTGCACATTAATTTTATCAAGAGAAAATGTTTTTTTATATAAAAAAAAGCAGATAAAATAAAATTATAGAAATAATGTTTTCAAAAATATGAAAAGTCAGTTCTTGTCTGATGAAAAATAATATTATTTAGGAGCTTTTATATGTATAACTAGTACGGCTACAGATGAGAAATTTTTCGATTTTTTTTTTTTTTTTTTTATTTTTTTTTTTATAAGGAATCAAGGGAAAAGAGTAGAGTAAAAATATGAGTTCTAAAGTTATTTTAAAAGACGATCTTTACTAAAGTTTCAAAGAGGTGTCACATTAACTTAATGTTTTCCTTTGTAACTTCGTAATATTTTTCTTAATCTTATTATTGTAACTTGATATTAATTTATGTGTCAGGTTTAATCTCTTATGAAATTTTAGAGAGAGGGAAAAAATATAAAACATTTAATTGTATTTATTTAATTTACAGAAGTTAAAAATCGGTCCGAAACAACTAAGAAAAACTTTCTCATAAGCAAGTTTATAATTACTTAGCCTACTGTCTTCTGTTTATTAGTTTTCGTGTTTTCGTAGGTACATTTAATTATTATTAAATGTCATCAAAATATATCATAAAAATAACCTCTCCTAGGCGGGGAATTGAACATGGCCTCTCTCCATCCACGTTTAGAGGTATTTTCTCAGGAACTAGATTTAACTCAGGAAAACAGCTGATATTGTTAGATTCGTATTTAAATGGACTACATTTTAGATTTTTTTAAACTAAATTGTCAGAACCGTTTTCGAGAAATAATTTTTTTTTCCACATTTTTTAGGAGTTTTTAGGGGTAGCTCCACAAAATTTGGAGCAAAAACTTATTTCTCGAGGTATGATTTTTTTAATGTGTCAAAATTGGTCCAATATTTAGGCTCAAGATGTCTGCACAGACAAACGACCGTTAACGGACAGACATTTCTTAAAAAGCATTTTTTTGGTCTCGGGCGACCTCAAAACGTGTAAATCCATCATAATCTCAATCCCGAACTTTTTCATCATCACAATACTTGCTTATTATATGAGAAAGTAAAAATAAAACAAATCGGTACTTTGGTAACAATATGTTTTTATTTTAGCTGTCCCCTTTTCTTCATTATACTAGTTTTCTTTATAGATGTCTGTTGTGATTATACTAATGAGATCATTCTTTTGTAAAGCTTATGTAAAGTAAATCTAATTAATGCCTAAAAATGAACTTCTGTTAAACAGGTTTAACTATGCAGAGGTATAAGATTTTATCTCAAGACCTGAAATGAGGATATTACCAGATGAACTGTGGGATATTACCAGATGAAATGTGGATATTACCAGATGAAATGTGGATATTACCAGATTAAATGTGGATATTACCAGATGAAATGTGGATATTACCAGATGAAATGTGGATATCACCAGATGAATTGTGGATATTAATAGATCCTTGCTACTTGAAGTTATTTTCCGATCTCATCGTTGTTATACAAACCGATGGGTAACCAAATTAACGAACTAAGATCAACCACAGAGCAGCGTTGCTTCAACTGTAAAACGTAGTAATCAAAATAGCAGAACAATTTGGTGGGTAACAACAAACTAACAATCAATTTCTGAGTGGATCTATACTTAGCACTTGCAGATTTTGGTTAGATTAAAATTCAGGATTCAATTCTTCTGGACCAACAACAATACTGCAAGGACTACCAAATGGATAAAATCTAATTGTGCGGTCTAAGTTATAAACAAAAAGCAGGATAATTAAAAAGCTAGAATTTATTTTGATCAGTCTTTTATCAGTATCAACATATTATTTAAGATAATAATATGCTTTTTTACAAATGCTAAAAATTACTAGCTAGTTATAGAGTTTATAGTATTGATACAAACCTAATCTCTCCAAAAATTAAATTTAATATATACAAGCAAGCTAGCTGAAAGTATTAGTGTTAAGAAAAGATATGGAGCGTTAGTGGAGTTTATCATTAAGGTAGAAGCAAAAGTCTCTCCACGCAAAATATTTATTGTAAACAAGGCCATCTTCAGTGCCTAAACAAACAGTAATCGTACACTAATTAAAATGTCAAAAAGAAACCGAGACAAAATAAATACGAAATAACAGACATGGAGAATTAAAACTCAATAAAAATAAAACAAAACAATAATAAAGATAAAGAG